>CAUYPK010002901.1:0-18963 GCA_963574355.1 Loris lydekkerianus
AATGACATCATATAGGAATAGACTGAAAAGAATAAAAAAATTAAAAGTAGAAAAAAATAAACAGCATCAATGTATAGAGTACAAAATTCTCCATCGATCAATATATACCACGACACAGTAGAATAAATATTTATTGAGATATGGAGCTACAAAAACACATGACATTAAAACGGACAAACCTTTTGAAACAACCTAATATTTAATCTCTTTCAGCCTCAACTTCTTTTCCTTCAAAAATGAGGATAATAATCTCTCACTTGAAAGTTAGTAAGGGAGTGAACTTAAAGTATCTATTAGAGTAAGGCTTTATTAAATGATACTGGGGTGGTAGCAGGAATTATATTAATGTATGTATTATATTGATAGTTTTTATTTTATTATAAAGATGTCTATGTTAACCAGTGTGATGAGAATGTTTCAAACTGTTTATAAAACCAGTGTATGGTGCCCCAAGATTGCATTAATGTACACAGCTATGATTTAATATTAATAATAAATAAATAAAGACGTTATTTTCTTTTACTTTCTTTTTTTTTTTGAGACAGAGTCTCACTATGTCACCCTTGGTAGAGTGCTGTGGTATCACAGCTCACAGTAACCTCAAACTCTTGGGCTTAAGCAATTCTCTCGCCTCAGCTTCCCAAGTAGCTGGGACTACAGACGCCACAATGCCCAGCTATTTTTTGGTTGTAGTTGTCATTGTTGTTTGGCAGGCACAGGATGTTTGCCAGCTCCGGTATATGTGGCTGGTTCCCCTAGTCACTGAGCTACATGCACCAAGCCATAAAGATATTTTCATAATTATCCGCTGAGCATAGTACCCCTTTCACAGATTGAAAAACTGCTCCTTTGGGGGTAATTTTCTGGTTCTGCTTCAGTAGAGAGGGGGAAAGGGGAAATACCTCCAATCCAGTATTTTCAGGATTCTCAGGGAGTCCTTATTTAGTTATCATACTTAGGATTTCTGGGTTCTTACTTTAACCATCTCAGATTAGAAGTTTCCCGAGGTAAATGCAATATTTAATGCAAGTAGCATGAGCCATAGTGAGAGGATGTTTTCAGCTTTTCACTAAGGGTTTTAATGAAAACCAAGACCAAAAACAAAGAAACACAATGCAGTTTTAGAATGAAGAGATCATGGTCCTGATTCTAATTATTGTTGCATTCTCGCAAGGAACAAATAAAAATTCTGTTTAATGACAGTGCTAGTTTCCACAGTAATGTAAGCATGTAATGTCACACAGCTGGGGCCTTGTAGCCACCTAGGAGTGAAAGGGAGACCAGCCTAAACATGTGGGGTAGGGAACAGGAGTAGGCAGAATACAGACCTCAATAGTGGATGACAAATAGGGACAATCCACAAAAGGATTTTAGCAATTTAAGTTCCATCCTAGGAGGACCCAAAATCAAATGAAACAGTCCACAATGGTCGGAGTGGGTCATGGCACCCTCTTTGGCAATAGGAACAATAGGAACATCACTTGAATGTCAGGCTGTCCAGGGGAATGTATCTGAAAGCAAATTTTAAAAAAAGAAAGAAAGAAAGAACTAGCCTAATGCCTGGGATACAAGAATAAATGTAATAAAACTGGCAAGCAGGCCTCATTCTGCTGGACAGAACACAATGGTGAGCTGAGGATCTGAGCCAGCCATGTGCCATGCTACTCTGCACCAGCGTTATTCAAACACACATGGGAGTGCTGCCCAAAGGGTCATGAAAGAATAGAGACTTGCACCTCAGTCAGGGAGGAGAAAGAATGTGATACACAAATGCCCTGTCCCTGATTCTAAAAAAACAGCTGGTGTAACTCATAGCTAGCTGAGTACTCAACACCAGCAGCTGAGGTGGGGCTAGGCCAGTGCACAGACCCACATGGACCTAACTATGATTCATTTAGACATTCCGGTACAGCTTATACTTTCTAATTTTGATTGTTCTATATTGGTAAGAACCAGGGACTATTTTACTCTGTAAGCATATACTAGAATCTAGAATTCTGCATAGTTCATGTTGACCACTGAATATCTTTGAAAGCTATTTGGCTATTCATGATGGAAAAGAACCTACAATGTATAATGAGGCACAATTCACTGTTGTTCAGATATACTAAAACCAAAAGTCATCATAGAATGACTGAAGTGTACTCTCACCAGTGATGAGCTAGTCCAAAACTATTTGGGGGTTCAAACTGGAAAGGAGATTCTGTTTGCTTTCATAAAATGGTATCAGTTCAACTCATCTCAGAGAGATAACAAGGAAATGCTAATTTCTAAGACTGAATTTTAATAAGTGTGTTTAAATTTTTATATTTATGTGAAGGTTTTCTTCTCCAAACCAACTACATTGGGATGCTGTATACTAATTTCACAAGGCTGTCTAGAACTGAAGGTGTCAATCATTTATCTTTTCTCCATCCACAGCCCTTTCCTGAGAACCTATGTCATCTGCAGTCTGGAGAGGTGTGGCTTTATTTCCTTACTATGTCATTTCACACAGGTCACTGGTTCTAGGGACCTGAAACGCAAAAGTCTGGCTGGAGTTAGATGAGGCAAGACGAAGCTACGCCATGTCAGAATCTGCTCCCTGGGGAACCCAAACTGTGATGCAGGAAGTTGGAAGAAGACTTATTAGGTATGGGTAAAACTTAGTCATGTTAACCAAAAAACATTCCTGGGCTATTTAACTAGATGTGGATCTAAAGATTTTACAATTGTTTTACAAGTTTTTGCTATAAGTTTTTAGAGGATCCCTAATTGCTATCAGAAGCAAAAAATTAAAAAACTATGAAGTATTTTCCTTATCTTTCAAAATCATGCGAATTTTGCATTATATTAACATATACTTGTTGTAAAATTGCATCATACTTTAAATAATATTGCTCATTTAAATGTTTTAACTTGTCCCTCAAATCTTCAAGTAAAATTGATAACATTCCCCCAGGAAAACCTGTGCTATGGTTTTTGTATACCTTCTTACTACGGTGTATTGTCCAGAAAAAGGATTTGAAATTTCTTGGCAGCACTGGAGGGGGTGGATCAGGGGCACATAGAAAATGAGAGGACGATTGTGAACACATCACACAAAGAATCACAATTTCACCTTGTGAGACTGGCCCACACAGTTCTCATTTTCTGTTATGTTTTAGAGTTAAGATGAAACAACCTAAATCCAAAGCATGAGAGTGACAACATGTTCTTATTCTTTGTTTCTTTCATATTCTCTGTCTGTCATACGCGGAAAGAAAGGAACAGGATCAGTGTTGTCACTCTAACAAACAAAAAGCTGGAAACTTGCTGTCAGTATCAAGTCAAATCAATTAACATGGCCTCATTCATGTACTCATTCTGGGAAGGCTACCCTGAAAGTAAAAGCAACCGAGATAAAACCTATAATGCAGAAAGGGGGGGAAGAAAGCCACAAGAAATCCCCGGGGGACGACCATCTCAAGATAAAAAAGCAGAAAGGAGTGACCCTGCTGCTTTCTCCACTCCCTTAACATTTTAGAGCAGAAGATCCTGAGAAACTGACAGCTCCCAGAGCTGTTCTTAAAAGGGCATCACTTTTTAAACACTTTGTCAATCAACAAATTCTTAATTGATGAAATATTTGAATAATGGCTTCATGTAACTTTTCTCCTGCCCAGTGTTGATCTCATTTGAAAGGATTTTGAATATTTATTAAACCCTAAAGCATTATTAGACTTTTCAGAGTTTTCTGTCATAGCCCTTAAATAAGGCAAAAACAAAATTTTCTCCTTACAACTATGAGTGATACAATATTGGAAGTAATGATAACAGTCTTCAAAGGACTAAAAAGGATAGCACAAAGTATCCCTATACAGGAATACTCTGACCAACTATTAATCACAATATTTTTCATATTTTACATTAGCTTTTATTATTTTATAATTATAATTTTGTTAATAATACTAGTAAGATCTAGTTCTTTTATTGGTCAAGCTATCATCTTTGACTAAAAATATTAGCTTATGTTAAAGGTCTATCAATCTCTCAACATTGGGCAAATGAAAAGTTCAAAACAATTCTGTCTCCAAGGAAAATAAACAATTCTCAAGAGAAGAGCAGCCCCCCCCCCTTCCATGGCAGAATTCTTTGTGCCCTTTTCAAGCCCAGGCAGGATGACTCTTAGGGAATCTGTTGGTTTGGAAATCTTCCCCCCAAAGGAATCTGGAATCTACAGCCAGACTGACCCGATACAAATTAGAAGCATTCCTGATTTTAAGAAAACCTAGTATATGATATTTCTTTATTTATAGAAGTTATAAAAGTTTAAGGGCCACACTTGTAAGTAGAGTAGGCTTCTACCTCAATAACTTTCAACAGTTAGGTAAGAAAGGGTTTCAGAATCACCAATGCCATTACAAGTAAATGCAAAAAGTAATTCTTGATTGCCACCAGGAGAAAAATCAAATAAACAAATAAAACCATAGTGATATTCTAGAATTGATTGAGCAAATTAAAATATGGATTATATATTGGTCATGTTAATGTTGAGTTCCTTTGGTATGAAATAGTATCATAGTAATATAATATCATTCACAGTTAACATATGCTGAATTATTAAGTTTCATGTTATGTACAATTTACATTCAAATTATTTTCCTTACAATGTCCATTGAAATAAAAGTATTCCCAAAAGTTGAGGCATTTTATTTAAAAAAAAATTTAAATCTGACACCAAGAGCAAAAGAATACATAAATTTGAATTAAATCATTAAATTATAATTTAAAAAGAAAGTCTTTGAACTGACATTTTGGATTCATGGCAGAGGGAAAAGAAATTGAAAGAGAGAGGCCTGTGTAAGGAAAGTCACAATAATATCTATTTATTAGATGCTTTAAACTTCACCCTTGAACTTTGATTCTAAAGAAAACGATTCTAAGAAAAATAAGGAAGAACAGGAAAACTCCAGTGACCCTTAGATTCATATTGAAACCAAAAAAAGAATGTTCAATGAGGTCTCTGAGAGCATTTAGACATGACTAAGATAGTAAGCCATAAGTGAAGGCGCAGTGGAAAAGTGTAGCAATTTTTTGCCAGCTTTTGAATTCGCCACAAATGACCTAGCTTTCTTTTTGTTAGAGTAAATCAAGTCCAAATACTTGTAGTTCTTTTTCTCATTTTATATAAAGAAGTATATATCTGCCAAGCTTTATCAACATACACCAGGAAAGTGATGAGTCCTTTTCAAATGCATAGCCGTCTGCTGTATTCCACCCTAGATCCCATTCTGCCTGTTCCATTCATGTTGGATAATAATAAAAATAATTACTGTTTACTACAAACTCATCATGTCAGGCACAGCAGGAGGCATTTTATCCGTATCTTGCCAAAAATCCAACTTCTATCCTATGAAATAGGAATTACTTCTCTGTATTTTATAGCTGAGGGAGCAGAGGTCAGAGGTGAAGCAGCCTATGTGCACCCTAGTAACTGTTGGCTGCAATTCAAACCCTACTCTAATGTCTGTGCTCTTCAGCTCTGAACCCACTGCCTCCTGACAGGATGACATTCTTAGACTCCCTTGTGTTCCTGCTTTTCTGGATGGTCTGGCTTTCAGGTAACACCAAGTCTACTTGGCATCCCCCACTCGTTCTGTGTCATGACTGTCTGCAATCTGTCACTGACACCACCTCAGAGAAGCTCCCAGTTTCTCAAAGATAAATATTCAGGAAACATGAGGGACTCACTCCCACATAGAGAGAGATCCTGTCCTTGGAGGACAGAAGCAGTGGTTGGGAGAATCAGTGCCATAGTACAGGCTGCTCGTCTCCAGATCTCCTTACTCATATACGATTCTATTAATTTTTCTACATAATCATAATCCATATGGTTTTTCTGCTTTTTCAATAAAAGAGACATTTCTTCTCTTTCCATAAAGGAGAGTTAATCGATGATAATTATAATTCTCTAATTAGTTTCTTAATAATATTTTAACAAGAACAGTAAAAAACCCTGGACATGCTTTTCAATAGTTAGAAATATGTTTTCAAATAAACTCAAAATGCCCTCCTATATCTTGCAGGATATTTTTAGTTTTAATTGAGTCATCAAATCAAGTTTATCCACATTTTCCACTCTCTTTAAATTTTGTTAATTTCTTACCTCACTTTAGCATATATTTCTCTACCAACCTCTCATACCTGATTAGTTTCAACTACTTGTCTCTGAATTCTTAACATCCATCTCTGTCACTTTATAGAACCTTTTTGCTTTCTAAAAACAGTATTGACCCATCCATGCATGGCCATTGAATTGGTCAGTTTTCAGTCAAATTCTTGAGTTAATAGTATTAGACATGCTTGAGGAGCATGGTCAATCCCTGCTGTTTTCTTTGGAGAGTTAACCTTCCTTGTGTCTTCTGCTGAAGTAGAGCCCCTGGGTGGGAAGTTTTGCCACAAAGCCCACTTTGGCCATCTCTTTTTGGTTCAAGAGTGAACACTTTCTCCATTGGAAACAAAAATAATAGGCTAGTCTGTGGCAGACCAAAGTTACAAGTTACAAAACCAACCAGGTTTTAAAAGAAGCTAGTGTGAAAAAATCAAGAGCACTGCAGATCTACAGAATAAAGTAGAAATGATAGACCACGTGGTCACACTAAGAAAAATATGGTGCCACTTGCTTCATTGGTTCCATTAGGCTTGGCTCTATTTCTAATTGAGAGATAATTTCTGAGATTTCTCTGTCATTTTTATCACCTTCTCACTCTATTTAGTGGTACACAGTGACTATCAACTGTACTAGGGATAT
Organism: Loris lydekkerianus; assembly: GCA_963574355.1. NCBI lineage: Eukaryota > Metazoa > Chordata > Mammalia > Primates > Lorisidae > Loris > Loris lydekkerianus. The sequence goes on from CAUYPK010002901.1 coordinate 6,773, forward strand.
TCTGTAGTAATAGACCTGGGTAGTGAGTGTAAAACCATAGTGATTTTAAGAATCTGGATGTGGTCACAGCCAGCAGACCAATCATTATAAAGAGAGAAGTGTGTTAAATTTAAGAATAGAAACTGAAGCACAGGCTGGGGTTCAAGGTATCAGTATGGCTATAAGAAGAAAAAAATATACATGTTAACAGAGGAAAAAAAAAAAAAAACTTGGTGAAATAATTTAAAGAGATTTATGCTGAGCTATTATGAGTAGCCATGGAGAATACACAAACCAACAAGTCTTAAAAGAGTGGCCCTGACACAGTTGGATCACAGCTTGTTTAGGTTTATGCATTTCAGGGAGACAAGAATTTCAGGTAAAATCGTAAATCAATACATGTAAGATAGGCAGGATATTCTGAAGCGGGGGCTTCCAAGTCATAGGTGGATTTAGAGATTCTTTACCTGGCAATTGGTTGAGAGTGTTAAGCTTTTCCTAAAAATCTGGAGTCAGTAGGAATGAATGCTTAAGTTAAGAGAAGGAAATTATTACCTGTTATTTGGTACCATGCTAGAAAACAAAGACCTGTTTACGTTTTATGGATCCTAAGGCATGTCTTCATCCTTGCCTTAGGTCTTGTTTATATTTTGCAATCTCGTTGCTACAAAGTCTGTTTTGTCAGTCTTGTCATCTCTATATTAACATTAATGCTGGTCAACTATCATATCTGAAAACCAAAATGAAGTATGAGGCATGTCCGACCTCCCTTCTTAGAATCACTGGGAACCCATTGTAAGGTTTTTCGGGGGTTTCCTTGATCAAGTGAACAGCCATTCAGTCAGTTGGGGAATTTAGGACTTTATTTTCAGGTGATACGTGTAAAGGAGGAACACATTTGCAAACCATGCCATGAAATATTAGCAAAGATCAGGTTTTAGGCCAGAAGTTAAAGAAACACAAAAACACTGGAGTATTCCAACTACACAACAAGTGAAAACACAGATCACAAAGTCTGGCTAACAAAATAATATACAAGGAGACAGATGGGCAGTTAGAAATATCCTAAAAATAACGTAGCATCTCCCAAAGCCTGGAGGAGACGAATAGACTTATAAGACCAAGGCAGGGGCCACAGAAAGAGGTGAATAGTTCTTCTGAGATTAAATGGTACTGGAATGGGGAATGTGGCAGATCCTAAAGATTTAGGATATAGTACAATTCCTCTCTAAATGTCATGCTTGGATGACTCAGGCTCCAGACATAACGGGTCACTTGGTCACTAACACATGCTTCATGTGGTCCCAAGCAACCTGTCTCCTTACCTCCATCTCCTAAGTTTCCTTTAGACACAACAAACTTGGTTCTCATGGAAGCTCTGAGATCCATCATTGCTGCTTCTTTATGCTTCCCTTGCATGGGGCATGTTCACCCACCTGACTCAGTCACCCTTTCAGCATTAACTCTGACAGATTGTCCTGCTTCAAATTCCCATGGTGGAGCCCCACTCTGTCCACACACATTTTCAACAGGCAGAAGGAGGAGGAATGTCACAGGCCATTAAAATATTCTTCCTTCTGCCAGCTTTGAATCAAGGACTGGGATAGCCGTGCACCTGCAAGTCAGAGCCATCAGGTCTCAGCTTCAAGGACATGGACAAGATAGACACAGAGGAATCCAGACAGGAGGGGACAGCAAGTCACTGACCACATCGCCTCTCACTGCACCTCAGGTAAGGTGAGGGGCTGGGGGTGACGTTTGGGATGAAATGGTAGAACCTGGAGACTCCTCCTGCGTGTGTGTGTGTTTTATATGTAAAATATGTTTAAATATATGTAGTAGGCTAATGAGCAGAAAGAAGAATGAACCCCAAGTTCCTTGCAGTGCCCCTCTCTCTGAGATAAATTGTGGCCAGCCCTGTTTTCTTCAAAGATCTTTATGCTAAAGCTCATCCTGCTTTCCAAAGTACAGAACATACTACAAGTTTTAACACTGACATTCAGTTTTCCCAGAGGCAGTTTTGACCACCTCTCAGATTTTGAAATGTAAATTAATTCAACTGGATTGCAGCTATGCAGTTATTTATGGAGCATTCACACCTATGCAAATTGCCCTACTCCTCTCCTAGCCAGTAAAGGGATTGGTCCCTCAGGCTTTTAGTACTTTGTCACTTTCAATTAACATCAAATTCTTCCGTGAAATGATGCCTGTCCTCTCCAGCTCAGACTCCTCACCAATGTCTCTGACTACTTACTTGCGTTTTTCAGACTGTGGTTGTGTAAATCCACAAAGGGAAGCCCTCCTGGGGTTTTTGGCAAAAAGTAATGTTGTGTCTTCCTGACCTTTTTCTCTCTTCTGGCTCCTAATAATACATGCATGTGCATTTACCAATTTAGAAACATCTAATGGGACATTATCTCTCCTGTGCTTTCTCATTGTTCACTGATGTTTTATACACTATTAAATAAAGACTAATCTTCAAAGGGGTATTTTCCAAGTAGTGACTGATTAGTAACAATATCATCTATCTTTTTACAAAAATGAAGCATCTTAATACTCCATAATAAAATTCACTATTAGGTAAAAATTGACAATTATTTTCACCCATAATTTCTAAACTGTCCACTGTGAATGACAACTCCTTCTACCTCTGACCCACAATATGATCCAATCCATTCCGCAGATACCAAGGAGGTTAGGACAAGTCACCACTCCCCTTGTGGCCCAGGTTTTTAAATTATACACAATGCATATGGTAGCCCTGGTTCCAGCAAGAAAATATGATGAGCAAGCAGGGAAAATAGCCAATAATATAAAACAGTAGTTGCTAAAGGCCAAGTGAACTGTCCTGCTAATTCATAGTACGAAGGATCAGAAGTTCAGTTTACCTAAGAAAGGTTTTATGAGATGAGTGGTTCTGAATGTCACCCTTTATTGATGATTTCAACCATCCTAACTTACTCCCCAGATCATTCCCCAAGATAGTATTGATGATCAAGAATTGCTCCATCTCAGATTACTATTAACATCATTAATGTGTGATTCTGCATATTCTAATATGCTTCATATAACATCCGACCTCATAAAGTAATAAGAAATGATGCAAGCACTACTGGAGGAGCCTTTCTTGTTCACTGACCTTTTTGTTACTGGGGTCTTACAATACCACCCATACACCCAAGGCCTTACACTCATGTATTTATAGGGCTGCCATTACAACCCTCCTCTGGTCATGTTCCTCCCAACCAATCAAGAACTCTATGGAGAAAAGTGTATGAGCTCTTTAGATAATTCTCTTCAGATATCAAAGACACCAGAATTCCTGGCCATGTTGTGTCTCAGCTATTTCTTGGGGCCTATGAACCCCCAGACTTAACATGCTGCTAATAGATGCACTCCTGAACCAAATGCTTAGTTTTCTGGGTAGAGGTATGTCCAGAGCTTGGATGAGGGCTGGAATGTTTACCCACATGCATTTGAAGTAGCACTAGATGTGGGATAAAGCATCACTAAGAAGAGGAGAGTGGCAGACAGCATCTGTTAAACAAAGTTTGGACTAGCCTCCTGCACTGGGCCCCAGTAGACCAGAGCAAACCAAGACAGAGTCACACATGCTAAGAGCCACACAATAAAACTGCAGCTTTGAGGAAGCAGTAGATCCCAAACAGACCAGTTTTTTATGAAAATAGGAGATTTATAGCAACCAACTAGATAGAGTCAGTCTATCTGAGCTCTGGCAATAAAGTCCCTTCTTATTTGACCATTATAAGAAAAATGACCTATTACAACCTGATGTTCACTGATCTCCTTTGTTTCATTGTCAAGTTTCCTTGTTTCCACCATACAAAAACCAATCATTCTGTCATGCCCAAAAGAACAATCTTTCTATTTAAAAGAATGAAGTGTTGCCCAATTCTATAATTATAAATAAAAGCTAATTAGATCTTTAAACTAAATTTGTTGTAATGTTGTCTTTTGATACCTCCCTTTGAATGCTTGCTGTTAGCCCCCAAATGTTAACAATGCAATCTCTTCCTTACAGGTTTTGCTTTTCCCCAGTATGCTATTAAAACGTACACATCCCCTGAATTTGCTAACACACTTTATTTCCACTGACTAAATCCAATAATTTTCCCTTCTCCAGTAGAAGTTTTCTCTCTTCTGATCGATATTCCTTAATGATTTAAGTAGTTAAAAAAAAAAAAAGAAATTATAAAGCCATTTTATCTAGAACTGCATGCCCTTGAAACTACTATGTTTCATTACCATAATTTATAAAGAGGAAATTAACTCAGCCTGAACCACTTTCTTTTCTTTTTGCTACTCGTTTACATATAGATTATTAACTTATTTTTATTATAATTATGTGGAATATGTTTTGTCCTTCCTGCACCCTTCTATTAACTCACAGAAATGAGCTCTCCATTGTACCAGGGCAAGGACTTAGAGGAGACAGATAAGCAATAGGTAGGGTCACTTTACTTAAATTCATCTGTCATTTCAGTTCTTAGCCATAGACAGAACTAATGAACAAATCCATGACTAAAAGGGTGTCAAATGGCTCCAGTGAATTAACATTGTGCATGCCATTAAAATTGCCCACAGTGTAAAGGTGTCATACCCACATAATGAAGAAGCAGAAAGGTTAAATGTGCACAGGGTGTGGGGACATTTGTCTTTGTCCACAGGCTTCTCAAATGAGAGAATTAAAGGAGTCAATATCAAGAATCATATTTGCGCTGGGCATGGTGGCTCACTCCTGTAATCGTAGCACTCTCGGAGGCAGAGACATGTGGATTGCCTGAGCTAAGGAGTTCGAGACAAGCCTGAACAAGAGCGAGACCCTGTCTCTATTAAAAATAGAAAAACTAGCCGGGAGTTGTGGTGGATGCCTGTAGTCCCAGCTACTTGGGAGACTGAGGCAAGAGATGGCTTGAGCCTAAGAGTTTGAGGTTGCTGTGAGCTATGACACAACAACACTCTTCCCAGGGAAACAGAGTGAGACTCTGTCTATGTGAAATTTACCAGGTGTAGAATATAAATGTCTTAACACAATAACTAAGAAAATGCCATGAAGGCTATGTTAACCAGTTTGGTGAAAACATTTCAAATTGTATATAAAACCAGCACATTGTACCCAATGATCAAAAAAAAAAAAAAAAACAAGAAAAGAAATCAGATTCATCAGTAACAAATAACACATGATTTAACAGATAATATATACCAATAATATTTAATCTAAGAAGAAAGATCCCTTATACTTTATATGACTCCTCAAAAGTTTATATTCAGGGTGGCACCTGTGGTTCAGTGAGTAGGGTACCAGCCCCATATACCAAGTGTGGTGAGTTCAAACTCAGCCCCGGCCAAACTGCAACAAAAAAATAGCATTGTGGGGGTGGGGGGGCCTGTAGTCCCAGCTTCTTGGGAAGCTGAGGCAAGAGAATTGCCTAATCCCAAGAACTGGAGGTTGCTGTGAGCTGTGACTCCACAGCACTCTCCTGAGGGTGACAAAGTGAAAATCTGTCTCTAAAGAAAAATATTGATATTCAATAAGTGGAAAATATTATTGATATTATGGCAGAAAGCATAAGTAGGGAGAGTTTAAATGAATCTTATCAAATCATATGCTGGACTAAAACTTTGATATCTACTAACTCTTAGGCCAGATCTACAATGTCTCCCAACCATTTAGTGGTTTTAAGGAACCCTACAGGTCAGATTAATAGAGCAGTCTCACACCACGCTCTCATTTTAGGTGAAAGTTTTGCAGCACTTAAACTCTACAGGAAGTTTCAACCACTTTTAGATAATGCTACATCAAAGCTTCAGAAGCATTCTCACTTTATGGATGGAGCAATTAGGCTGCTTTATATCATAAAGTTCATGGTAACTGAATGATCAAATTAATTCAAATTAGTTCAGATGTGAGCAGGATCCTGAATACAAAAGACAGCCTGAAGCACTGGAGAAAAAAATTCTAAAATGGAAATATGTTGAGTTACTAGGAATATTTTAATGTACTACCACTGCAATCTTATTTAAAAACTTCATTAGAGAACCATACACAAGCATAAAAAAATTAAATTTACAAAATTTGTAGAAGATAAGGTAAATCTGAAGTCATTAAATTTTTATATATATATATATATATATATATATATATGTATATATAAAATTCCAGGAAGGAAAGATCCAGAAGCAAGAAATAAAATTGGATTCAGCAGGGTATGATATAAACATCTGGATCTGAGAGGAAGCAAGCTTTCAATACAAGCCAGAAATCCTGAAATAGAAGTGTACAGCAAGAGAACCAAAGATAAATTTGCAGTACGGTACAGTGGCACCCTCCTCCAATGTTGCCTGAGGTTCCTCAATGTTAAGTGACCCATTCTGTCCAATTTTAGTGAAAGAGCTATTTTGTTCATAAAAATGTAACACCTCCAACCTGTCTGTCTGCACTTGTCTCTCTCTCTCTCTCTCTCTCTCTCTCCCTCTCTCTCTCTCTCTCTCTCTGTCTCTCTCTTCCTGTTTATTGCTAGCCATCACTGTCCTTGTCCTGGAGACAATGTTCTTGAGACTGCTTCTCTCAAGTTTGAAAGGAGATCAGTGGCAAGTGTGACTGTGAATTTGGTAGCTATGCAAACACAAGAGGTGGGTTCAGATTCTTGTGATTTCCATGAAGCTGGTCCTAGGATTATGCTTGTTTTGATTGCTTGGCTTACCCTGTTTTACCAGAACTACAATTTTTTTATGAAAGAAAAACAGTACTTGAGGCTACAGCAAAGGAAGGTCGTTTTAAGGGTGAAATTTCAAATGCTGTGACAGGAAGCAATATGCTTAGACAAGGAAGACTAACTGGTTCTCCTAGAAACTGCCCCAGAAGTCCTCCTTGCTTACACAGAAGCCTGTTATCATTTGCTTATACAGAACAGTGAGCAGTTGTCAAGGTGAAAGGTAAACCTTCGTTCGTTTGTCTTTCTATGTTGGTGTTAGAACCTATACAAAATAGTCATGACTGCCTACATTCTATGCAAAACTTAGCGCCTAAATATCATCCATCCCAGTCTGCAACCAAACTGTCACTTGCCTTTCAGTAAGATTAAGATAAAGAACTATAAGGGAAACAGGATGAGAGATGAAGATTTTGGAGCCTTCAACTCTGTCCTGCAAGGAGTCTCAATGGAGAACTTTGTACTTCAGCAGGCAACACAAACACCCAAGTCTCCAGAGGAGGCCCCTGGAGGAAGACCCTAAGTTAAGGCTACAGTAAAAAAGAGTTGAGAAGACACTTTTGGCGAGTCTGACTTTCCCACGCCATTTGGAAATGCCCACAACTCTTGAGCATTCAGTTTCCCTTTGGCTTCCTAAAAGCCAACCTCATTTTCCATTTATTCTCAGTCATGGAAGAGACCTGGTTCAAGAGTTAAAGGAAATGTTTTTAAAATTTAATTTAATTTTTTATTGGTATATATTCATGGAGTACTAGTACAATTTTGTTTGCTACATTAATATATTGATAGTGGGGAAGTCAGTGGAAGATACGTGTGTTTTTATGTTTCATGTGCCTGGACTATCTACCTGAGTATATCACTTTAGCTTAAAAATGCTTTTGTTGATAATTAAACTCTATTCTGTACTCCAAATAAGTTAATTATAATTTCCAAGACAATTTCTCCCAAAGTACATACATTCCCTAGGGCCATATATTCTTGATTGCCTTTAATTCATTTCCATTTTCAAATTCTTTCTTCTCCCCGTCAATGGGACATTAATTTCAATACCATCTGGATGAAGTGAAGGCAACCCTTGACATTATCTGTAATTTATTTTTAAATAATTCAGTACAAACAGTGTTACATTAAGTGTGTGAATTAAGTTTAAACTATAACCTAAGACATTGTTAGCATTTGAAGTAATCAAGAGTTCACTCTCCAGGACTGGGGCTGTGTCAAGGCCTTTAAATATTAAAATCTGAATCTACACTAGATGGCATTGTAAAAAATTTTAGTAATTGTTCAAGATATATGTTTGGCTAGGAGATTTATACAGGCACCTCTGCCCTTCATGAATAAATCAAACTCTGAATATGAACTATTAATATTTCTTTCCATCTCCTCACTTGTATCCTCCCAATTGTTCCTGAAGATAATTAATGTTTTCTATTTTCTACTGTCCAAATTTAATGTCTGATTAAGGGATTACACATATTAGAGTTCCTAACCATGAAAGACTTCAACCCATAAGACTACCCAGTGCTTCCCTTTAAAGATTTATAGGTGTGTTTGAAGCCCAATATTGCTCTGAGAACTCCACAACACTCACACCTCCATTCCTCTTCCAGTCTTGTCAGAAATGGATGCAGAATTATTGGATATTGCCTTATTTTCCTTTTCTGCTTTCAAACAGTGAATAAGAACATATACGGCATCAGGTGAAGATACCAGGTATAGTGTGGGATAGCTTTCGCCACACAAGATCGTTGTAAGTAAAAGTAAATGGAAAGACATTCTATGCTCATGAATTACATGACTTAATATTATTAAAATGGCAATACTCCCCGAAATTTATATACAGATTTCTTTTAATTCTTATTTAAATCCTAAACTGGCTTCTTACAGAAATCAACAAGCTGATCCTAACACTCATATAGAAATGAGAGGGATTCAAATTGCTGAAACAGTATTTAAAAAACAAAGTGTAGCTAAAACTATAAAAGTCTTAGAAGAAAAGATAAGTATATATCTTCATAGCCTTAGGTTAGGCTATGGTTTCCTAGATACAACATCAAAAATATGAACAAAAGAAAAAATAAACAAATTTTATCAAAATTAAAAACATTTATGTTCCTTGGCTGTGCAGAAGCTTTTTAATTTAATCATGTCCCATTTATTCATTTTTGTGGTTGCTGTAATTGCCTTTGGGGTCTTCTTCCTAAATTATTTGCCTACGCTGTGCTCTATAAGAGTATTTCTAACACTTTCTCCCAGAATTCTTATAGTTTCATGCCTTAGGTTTAAGTCTATTATCCATCATGAATTAATTTTTGTGAGTGGTGAGAGGTATGGATCCTGTTCCAATCTTTGATAGCACTATTCATTGAATAAGGATTCTTTCCCCAGCATATTATATTATTATCTGCTTTCTCATAGATCAGTTGGCAATATGAGGATGGCTTTATATCTGGGCTCTCTGTTCTGTTCCATTGGTCTATGTCTCTATTTTTGTGCCAGTACCATACTATTTTAGTTACCATAACCTTATAGTATAGTTTGAAGTTTGGTAAAGTAATGTCTCCTGATTTGTTCTTTTTGCTTAAGGTTTTTTGTCTATGTGGGCTCTTTAATGGACAACCTACAGAATATGAGAAAATATTTGCTTCTACACATCAAATAAAGGACTTGTAACCAAAATCTATAATGAACTCAACCAAATCAGCAAGAAAAGATCAAATAACCCCATAAAAATTAGGCAAGAGACATGAACAGAAGCTTTCCAAAAGATTATAGACTTTTGCAAATAAACATATGAAAAAAAAAATATTTAATGCCTCTAATTGTTAGAGAAACGTAAATTAAGACTACAAGGAGATATCACTTAACTCCAAGAAAATAGCATCTATCAAAAAAAAAAAAAAAATCCAAAACAACAATTCCAAAATAGCATGGATATGGAAAGAAAGGAACTCTTATACACTGTTAGTGGGACTGCAAACTCGTTACCACCTCTATGAAAAATCATATGGAGATATCTCAAAGAACTAAAAGTATACCTAATATATTTGGCCCAGCAATCTCACTACTGAGTATTTACTCAAAAGAAAAGAAAATCATTTTATAAAAAAACACATGCACTCAAATGTTTATTACTGCACAATTCATAATTGCAAAGATGTGGGATCAACCTAACTGTCCTTCAATATATGAGTAGCTTAATAAAATGTAGTATATGTATACTATGGAGTCATAGTATATGTATACTAAACAGTCATCAGAATGAACTATGAAAGTGGAAGTGAAACAGAAAAGCAAGAAGGACCAGTTGTTTGCATGCACAGTATATAGTGTTGATTTCCGCCTGCCTGGTCCAGCCTCAGGAAAACATTGCACATGGGATGTCCTACTTGAAGTTCACCAAAGTAATGACACTGAGTGATCCTTGGGTCAGCGTTGGGGGGTGCTAGTCACTTTTGCATTTAGGGGTCCAGAACAGAGACATAAAAGGACTTGTCAGTGGGGAACCATCATGGCTTGTCTGACTCCTGCCCACAGGAGTTGCCCTGTCCAGATTTCAAAGAATTGCCCTCTTTGGTGTCTAAGAGCTGAGGAGAACTCAAGTTCTATGTAACTAGTCAGAAATTGGCCAGGACTGTGGCCCATATGCTTCAGGGGAAACAAAAAAGAATTTATCAACTGTTCTTGGAGAGAAATCCAGGTCCTGGAATCCTAATTCAGGCATTATTTGAAACTGTTGTCACAGGGTTGCCCTTGAAAGCAAAAGAATGTTCATTTCACATTTGGAGACCTTAGGAAATAATCTGGTCAGCTAAAATCAACAAGGACAACTGTGACAAAAAAAAAAAAAAAAAAAAAAATGGCTGGGCATTGTGGTAGGCACCGGTAGTCCCAGCTACTTGGGAGGCTGAGGCAGGAGAATCACTTAAGCCCAAGAGTTTGAGGCTGCTGTGAGCTGAGACACCATGGCACTCTACCATGAAGATGACTAGTGAGACTCTGTCTCAAAAAATAAATAAATAAAATTAAAAATATGAACTAATACCTTTCACTAATACTTAATACTAATTACTTTCACTAATACTAATACTTTTCAGTCTGGATGGAAGTGGAGACCATAGGAATATTCTAAGTGAAGTACCATAAGAATGGAAAAACAACACATGTACTCATTATTAAATTAGAAATAATCTATCAATACCGCAAATTTGTTAGTAAAATTCAATAAAAAGAAAGCAGGGGGCAGGGAGAAGAGAAAGATGGCAGATCAGAAGAATCATTCAGCTGAGCTCTCCTAGAATGACTGGGGGAAAAGAGGGAACCCAGCCATAACTGGCATGGAGAGCTTACCCAGAGTCATAGCTTAGGGAGCACAGCGAGGAGGTGGTGAGCTGGATATAGCATATGATCCATAGCTCTGGAAATATGAAAAGTTAAGCAAATGATTGGTGCCTTCTGGGATTGGCTTCACACACACACACACACACACACACACACACACACAGGTCCAGGAGGGGAGGAAACTTTTCTGGAGGTTTCAGTTGCTGGGGGAAGCTGCATGTTGAGTGGAAAGCTTGGAAGAGTGGGAGGACTTGAATAGTATATAGCAACCAGAGTTGAATATCAGTTGGAGTGGACTTCCCATAGGTTTGATGGCGGGCAAGGCAGCCATACTGAGAAAGTCTCAGAAGCCCGGGGCTGCAATTGTGGGAAGGTCAAGGAAAGGTCTTAGCAGGGGCCTAAACCATAGCTTTCTTATCTCTGTCTACAAGGATCAGAACTCCACTCTTGGGACAGGCTGAAGGACTCCCACACCCCACAGGAACTTGAGTCAGGGCCCATTATGAGACCAGCCCCTGAAGGATTCACGTGAGTTTTAGGAGATCCCAACCTGGCAGGGTCTGAATGCTGAGTAAACAATCAGGCAATCACCAAAAGCACTTCAGTTAGAAATAAGGACCATAGAGGTTGCTGGCTGTGTTCTCTAGCTCCTAAAAAAAAAAAAATCACAGCATCACATAGGGTCCCAGCAACATGTTGCAACATATTATCATCAACAGCAAGAAATCTTGTTTTTTGGCCATAAGGAAGAGTTTGGCTCTGCTCAGGCTGAGGCCACATCATAATTTAAGATCTGAGGCAAGATAATTTGAAGCAAAGGAGGCAGTGAGAAGGAAAAAGGAGGACAATGAGGGGAACAAGAAGAATGAGCACTTGAGGAGGAACCATCAGAAAAATTTGAGCAACATGAAAAACCAAAACAGAGGAACTCCCCCAAGAGACCATGAGGCAGCTACTACAGAATAATTAATGAAAATGTCCAAAACTTTAAAATTTATAAACTTTAACAACCCAAGTATTCATCAACAGTAGAATTGATAAATAATTTGTGATATATTGAAACAATGGAATGCTATATAGCAAAGAAAATTAACAAAATACAGGTATATAAAATATGGATAAATTTTACAAACATAA
>CAUYPK010002904.1:0-28712 GCA_963574355.1 Loris lydekkerianus
GGTATATGTGAAACTTAGTAAATGTGGAATGTAAATGTCTTGGCACGGTAACTGGGAAAATGCCAGGAAGGCTATGTTAACTATTGTGATGAAAATGTGTCAAGTGGTCTGTGAAGCTAGTGTATGATGCCCCATGATCATTTCAATGTATGCAGCTATGATTTAATAAAAAAATAAAATAAAATAAAAATAAAAAGATTTAAGTAAAAAAGGAGGGATAGGAGTGAGAGGGGAATATCACACACAAAAATGTACAGGAGCAAGTGGCTAGTTTGGGGAATATGTCCCAGAGAGAGGGTGGATGGGCACAGACATTGCATGAGGTTGTGGGTGCTGTTCTCTGCACAAAAACACAGCCAGGGGTGGGGTGGGGATCCAGCTGACACTCCTCTCACCCAGGCTGGTACCCTGGCATGAGGCTGCATCTGCTCAGAGAGGTGTCTTTTTTAGTTTTCACAGAAGTGTTATTTGGGTTAGCTGAGGTTTTGTGGACAGGTAAATTGGGGCCAGACCAGGAAAGACTTTATAAAATTTTGACTTGCGTCCTAGGAGCAGGGGCACCTGCCAGTCCTTTAGGCAGGAGAATGATAGATCAGGTATGCATTTTAGAAAGATTGCTAATGAGACTGTGGAGGGTAAATTAAATGTGGGTTGGGGAGATGGATGGTGAGACTGTTGTAGTAATTCAGAGGAGAGATAAAGGAGGGACTAAAAAAGGTGGGTGCAGAGAGAAGTGGTTGATGATCCACTGGGTTTGGGCACAGGAGGAGGTAGATGGGATGAGTGCTTTGTCCAGGATATAGGTAGCCTTGAGCTACTGAGTTGACTGTGCCATTCGCAGAAATAGGAGAGCAGGCTGATTGGGGAAACACTGACTTCAGCTTTAGATGTGCTTGTAATTTTAGGTATCTGTGGTGTAGCTAAGTGGAGAGAGCTACGCGTAGTCAGACATGTGAGTTCACAGCTCAGGAAAAGATTGGGTTGGAGATAAATATTAGGTTGTAAGCACAATATAGATGAAAACTTCACAGGACTAGATGATATTACCCAGGAGAAGTAAAGTTAAAAAAGAAGTAGGCACAGACTGGACTCCTGAGAGACACAGGATAGATGAAAAAGAATTGCCTACAAAGAGAAGAATGAAAATTGTTGCCTGAGATGCCAGTAGACTCTGGTCTAAGGGAGAAATCTCATTCCCTTTTGCTTCTAGATGGTTCAGGAATGCAAATGTGACACAGTTCAGGCTAATGAGACTTGAGGAGAGATTTGGTTCTCCAACAGCCAGGGAGAGATAGAAAAATAAATGCATCATGAAGAAAACAAAGGTTAAGGCAAAACTTGGCAAAAATTATAAATGCCTACGTATAAAAATGTTTTTATAAGGGTTGTTTCTTTGAGTATATTTTTATCTAATCTCTTTCAATGGAGTAAGTCACGAGTTTCATTTGTAAATTTAAATAATAGACATACGTTACAAAAAATAATCTCAAAATTTTCTATCTACTTGAAATTTGTTCTTCACTTTTCTCCTCTGAATGGAAACTTGTTGAAAGTGTACAATAAGTCCTTGCTTCCTCCCTTTGCCTGGATGGTGGTCTCAGCTTTTAGTTGAGGTGTGGCTGTTGCTTGGGCTCATAGTCAGAGTCTACCAAATTGTCTTCTGGTTCAGAGTTTAATAACTGAGAGGCTCTGTTAATAAAAGTCTTTAGTCTATTATTGCTGAACATTTTTCATGGAGCACTTATTCTCAGCAGTCAAGAAATCAGTAATATTGTCATGTTAATGGCTTCTTTTTATGGCAGATGCCATGAACATATTTCCTTCCCCTTCTCGCACACTGCCTTACTAGGCAGGTACAACTTGAACCAAGCAAAGTTGTAAGAAGTATAAATAAATAATTTTGCATTTTCCTCGCAGGACAAATGACTAAATGCTAATTTGGAACCTGGCAAACTTGGCTTGCTTGTTAGAAAATTTTAGAATACTGTGCTCCTTTCCTGCAATCCATGCCATATATCCCATTTTATATGACAAATCCACAAGTGAACAAATGAATTGTGCTTTTCCTAATGCTATTTTCTGGAAGACAGGAAACTTATGTGTAGCAGAGACAGAAATTTAGTGTGGTTTCCACTGACTGAATCCTATTTTTCATTTATATATTCCTACCACCCTAGGTTGAAATGATGTTATTTCTGTAAGTTTGTCTATACGATGACCCAAGATATCACCTCTGATATTTCATGAATGACTTCATGCTCTGAGATTTAAAGAGGCTGTATTTTTAGCAGTACATATAGACACAGGTATTCATGAATGCTGAGAATTCTGTGTGTAGTAGGGTGCCCACATTAAGCCCAATCTTTCTGAAGTTAGTAGAATTGTGTTTTTCTCTGACTCATTTAAAATTATTTCAAATAATGAAGGACCACTTATTAGTCAAAAGATGAACAGCACAAGGTGGAAATGCAGCAATTCCGTCTCTCAAAACTTGTTAGCAAATATTTTGTGGTCACCAGTTATGTGTTGGGCACTGGGGTAACACCCACGGAAAGAACAAAATCCACGTTCTCATACAGCTTATATTGTAGTTCAAAGAGAAAGACAATATAAAGTAATAGATGTATTACATGTCACACACGCTTTGGAGAAGGTAAAAAATTGGGAGTGGTGATTTTGGGAGGGTATTGTTAATGTATACAGACCAGTTCGAAAAGGCCTTTCCGATATGAGGACAGGGAAAATGAGGAACAAGGAGTGGATTTGGCAACTGGTAGGTCAGGTGACTGGCAAAATCACCCACATGCAGAACTGATGGCAGATATGTGACCATTACCACTGATTGGTCTCCGTTCTATATTAGTCATTAAGTATTTTGAAAAATTGCCCTGTGTGGATGGCAAAGTGAGATAAGTGGGAGGGGGAAGAACAGACACCACTTGAATTGGCTATCCAGCATCCTCAGAGGACAGCCAGATTTTAGGTGGACAGAAGTAGAGGAAATAGTTAGAGAAAAAGTTAGGATTAAAGGGTGTTGTCAATGACAGGCTGAGATTCTCAGAGGGTCTGGGTGAATCAGCTCGCCGTGGAAACTTGAGTCGCGTGAAGGTTATGTACAGACCCTGTACTGGGATAGAAATCCCAGTGAGAGGGGATGAGTAAAGGGTCCTTAGACCATGCAGGGAGTGACAAGTCCAAGAGGTTTAACACAGCAAGTGTGGGGGAATAGAGGGAGAGTCATTCCAGGGCTGACATAGCTCTTCAGGTTCCTGGTTCAGTCACAGTAATGACAGAGTCTGAGCTGCTGAGACACTGTGACATTGGCATCTAGCACACGTGGTAGATAGCCCATATCCAATTAATCGGACAGGTGCTACAGCTCTGCTTCAACCACACATATGCTATCATTGCGTTGGGCAAAACCTTTCTATGACTAAGTGAAAATTAACTTTTGCTCTACTGTGCTTGATATCTTAAAGGCATGCCTTTGTACATTTTGGCCAAACTTATGGATTCCTGAAGTTCTACAGATGTAAGGTCTCTGCTTTACGAAGAGGGAAGGCAGATCCTATAGGCATTTAATTCCTGGATATGAATAAAACTCACCAGTGCATATGTAATATACAGTTTTTTGTTTTTTTCAGATGAGTAACACAGAACTTCTGAAAGAGCCAATTAAAAGAAATCACCCTTTCTGGACAAGTCAAGTTTCTTACCCAGCACCTTTGCTTTAATACATTAGGTTCTGGAGCATTTGGCATGAAGAAGAAAGAACATCGGAGAGCGGAAGAGTTACTGGATGGCATTTTAACCCTAGTGTGTTGGGCAGTGGCCTCTCATGCCAACCACCTCTGCTCAGATCTGCCAAGGCCACAAGAGCCTGGAATTCTTGAATTTTGTGTTTCCTTGACACCTGAAGCAACAGTATCTCTGTAATTTTGTCAAATACCCTCGTTTGTCTTCAGGCTATTTCTGTTGACACACATGGGTAGACTCTCAAGGTTAAGAAGGCCTCTGCTCAGGGAGCCTGCCAACAGATTTGGGTCTTTCTGCTCTCAGCACTGGAAGGACAGCCAGGCACTGAGGAACCAGGTAACACCTGCTTAGCAGATATTAGACTCTCTCCTTCTCCTTCGTCTCCTCAAGCATGGAATGAGTGGACAGGAGTGACCGTCTCCATGGCTGTTTTTTTTTTTTTTTCCTTTTAAAACCTAAACCCTAGAGAATCCTATGAAAGTCTTAGGAATCCAGAAAAGATCTTCAGCTTTGCAGGTGACCGGTCAATAAAGATCTCTGAAATATTTTGCTGAAAATAAGTCTCTAGCTGCAGCCTGTGAGGAAAGTAATTGTCAAACTATTACATTTATTTGTTGGAGTTTTATTAATTCATAGGTATCCATACAACCAGTGTGTATGCACCTTAGGAATAAGAAACAAGACATCCCTATGGCTCTAACTCTTTTCGTTTTATTTCCACGAAGGAGACAAAGGCAGTTTACTTATTCTGCAATTACCATAGGTGGAAAGCTATCAATAAAATCCTGTGCTTTCCTGAGTGGTTATGCAATCCTAATAATTAAATCTACACATCTGCTAAATAACAGCAGATTCAGAGTCTAGCAATTTACATGGAAGAAAACAGATGTCATTTTGGTATCATCTCTTCACTTCACTGTGAACGCTGCATACCCCGCAGTGATTAATCTATCAAAATACTCAACTCCATTTACTTCATTTTATTACATCCTGTGTCACAGGAGATGGAGCAGCTGTTTCGGGATAGATGGCAAAGAACTGGTACCAAATAAAGCATTCTCTGAATAGGTGCCGCAAACCGATTTCCTGAATTATTAAAAAAGAGAGATCAAGTGTCTTCCGTGGGGTGATTTTCAGAAACTCCAGTGGCGCTACTGTCTCAATCAACTGCAAAAGGAGAGGGTGATGTGAAACAGGCAATGGGGAGGCGCATTGTCCCTCCCCAGAGGAACGTGTGCAATGCAATGCTGTCCTTCCTGGTTAAAATTCCAAGTTCATATCCTTTGCTAAACACAGCAATTTGATTTAAAGAGCAGGTTCTCTCCTAATTTAGTTGTCATTAAATAAAACCCCACCTTAAGCGGAAAATACAACACATGAGATAGCCTCAAATTCTGAAAATTCATGTTGAGACGCTTATTCAGAAAAAAAGTAGGGTTTATTATTCTAGGGCAATTAATTGGGTCGTGAAAAGCATTATCCAAGAGGACTTGAAAATTTGCTGGAAGGTTACCAAATGGATTTTCATGGATGCAAATGAAATACAGAAAGAAAGAAAATGGATAAATTAAAAATGCATACATATGTTTAACATGTTCTTCAGAGGAAAAGTCATATTTTACTAGATGAGTGATTCTTACACTTTGGTGTGCATAAGAATTTCCTGCAGTGCTAAAACCTCCAGAGAGGATGAGTCAGTGAATCTGGGATGAAGTTCAGGAATCGGAATTGTTAAGAAAGACTCCTTCCTGGTCATTCTGATGTAGATGGTCCTTGGCTGATTCTGAGAAATGCTACCCAGATAACAGCTCAGATAAACATTTATTGGCCCTATGTATCATGTAGTATGTATGTGGTATCCACATAGTAGGCACTCAACATGTGTTTGCCAAAAACATGGGATGATGAAGTGCTCTATCTTTGCAGTCAGACGTCTCTGTTTGGGGCCCTGTGCTTCCATTTGCTCGCATTTCCATTTTAGGCTAAATCTTTAATCTCTTTGAGCCTCAGTTTCCTCGTGTATGAAACGAGCACACACATACTTACCGGGTTATTTTGAAGGATTATGATTAATGAATCACTCGTGGAAGATGGGTCTCCAGTCGCTGCTGCTGATTCCTTTCCTCCCACTCTCTCCGTCAGCCTCTCCGTCCGGCTTCTGCTCCCTCCAACCCATCAAAACTGCTCTTGTCACAAATGACCGCCACCTGGCTGAATCCAGCGGCTCCCTGTTAGTCTTCAACTTACTGGTGCTTTCTTCTTCTGTAGAATTTCTTCACCTGTCTTCTAAGAACCCACTTTTTGTGCCTTCTTTCCAGTCCGCCCACTGTTCCGTGTGGGCCTCCTCTGCTGTCCCCTCTGCCCGCTGACCTGTTTGTGCTGGTGCTCCGGGGCTCCCCCAGGGTCTTCCTTCCTTACCTATATTCCTTCTAGAAGTTCAGACACTTCATCTGATGGCTGCCACATTTGGATGTCTAGTCTTTGTTGTTTTTCCCTGAACATACCAGAACAGGCTATGGGTCCCCTACTTCTCACTGTCCCCACTGCTGTCATTCTGACATGAGACTGCACCGACTCTGCCCTAAAACACTGCAAAAGCCTCGCTGAGTCCATCTTTGCCTCTATACTTGATCCCAGTAATTTTCAGCTGGTGTGCTGTGAGAGGCTCTCAGGTGTGCCCATGAAAAATTTTAAAGATCATTAATTAAATTACTTTTGAAAGACGTTCAAAGCACAATGAGTATATTCTTTTTTTAAAGTCCTTTCTTTGATCAACACAATTTAAGTGTTCTGTGCAGGTTTAACTGTAGGTTCAAGTATGCTCTGTGGTTAAAAAAGGTTGAAAAACACTGTTCTGTTCTTTACAAGGCAACCAGAGAAAACCTTTTAAAGTGTGAGTCACGGCATATTACTCCTGTCCTCGAAATCCTCCCTATCTCACTCAGGGAGAAAGCCCAGTTCCCACCATGGCCCAGCGGCCCTATCACATAGACCCCATTTCTCTTTTGCTTTGTTTCCTTATCGTTATCATCCTTCAGCCAAACTGGCCTCTTTCCTTTTCCTACAATGAGCTTGACCACACTGACCATTCCATCTACTTCAAGCACACTAATTATAGGCACTTGGCTCAAAAGTTACCTTTTTAGAGAGCTCCCTGACCACCTCACTCCAAACTTCAATGCCTCCCCTCTGCCAGGCTCTCCCTGGCTCCCTCCTTGTTTATTTTTATACAAAGCATGTGCCACTTTCTCTGCTCTATGCCTCATTGTGATTGATTATAAGCTGTATGATGACAGAGATTTCTTTTTTTCCTCATTCACTGTTGCATCCCTATCACCTAAAACATTCTTGGCATATGTTACTTAGTAAATATTTATTAAATAAAAAAGTGAATGGACACCCTGATTTTATTAATATAACATGTTAGTGCACTAAATAATTGTAGAGATTGAGAAAGTCTTCCCCAAACAAAACCCATTTAAGAAACTTTTTATTGATGTATAAGTTACATGCTTCTTTCTTTAAATTGATCTTAACAAATGATGTGTAGAAAGGGCTTGCAACATGCTAAATGTTCTATCTGCCTTACATAGATTACCTCGTTCAATACTTGCACAGAACCATAAACAAGGCATTATATTTATTATTACCTCTATTTTATTGATGAGGAAAGTGATGAATAGAGAGGTCAAGTGATTTGTTTAAGGTTACACAGCTATTAAGCTTCAGAGCTGGGATTTAAGAGTAAGGAGACTTCTCCAGATTGCCTTGACAATGTCCTGGGTAAATAGCCACATGGAGTCACAAGACCCTCAGTGACTAGCTGTGTTCAAAACACTGGTTGCCCAATGACTTAAAATGACTCTCTAGCAGACACATGTTGATATACAGTCTGCCTTTGGTTCACCTTTCCCACAGCCCTCCTTGCTCTGCCCTGATTCCTGAGGATTTATCGCTATTTCTCACTTTTCTGACTGCTAGAGGCTAATCAAGTGCATGCCCTATCTGCAAAAAAAATTTAAAGTATGTGTTATAGGCCTATTGGGTGCTTCCAGCTTGGTCCATTTTCTTTTCTTCTGTAAAAATAATGGCTTAGCCTCAAACAAGCTTTCAAAAAGACCCAGATGGTGAGTAATAATTTTAATAGATCTACTGTTCGGTTTTAAAAAGATATCAGTCTGGTCATTAATGAAAGCCAGGAAATTGCTTTACAGTAGTGAAGTACCATCAAAAGACCATTTATAAATTGTGAGGATATTACTTTTTCAATTAATTTTAACTCTGATAATGAATGAAGAGAAAGATGTACCAGCTCATAATTAGAGGAAGTTGTTTAAACAAAAAGGTGAGAAAAAACATGAGGATTATCAAAGTATTTATAATTTTATGAGCAGTAGCCTCAAGAGCCCAATCTAAGGGGTCAGTGCTAAATGACTGCTATTATATTTTAACCTAGTTTTCTTGGGTTATTTTTTAATCTTTTGACATATTGTAGAGGTGCGTTAGCTGCTAAAGACTAAATCTTTTACTGAGTTCAAATTTTGATTGAGGTCATCAGTGATTATGGGAGAACTCATAAATAATGTTCCCTTATATTCTGGGTTGAGATTGGGATTTCAAGAACCCATTAACAATGGTTATTCTTTATAATTCTCTACTGTTGGATAGAAGCAAGGTTAGGCTGCCCTGCAAAAGGCAGAAAAGAAAAGTTCATTTGCTGACTTTCTGATAACCCAGAGAAAGCTAAATGAAAAACTAGGTCAAAGTGCTAAACATGGCAAATTCTTTACCATAAAAACCTTCAACTTCTTTCAGTTAAGACTGTGGCAATGTTTTGTGCTTTAGAAGTTTATTTTGTAGCTTCAAGTTATTTTTTACTGGCATATAATGATACTCTGAGTTATGACATGCAAAATATGATGGTTCTTTTTATTGATGTATTAATATATGTAAATACTTTAGGCAGCTACTTTGATTTTGACAGATTATTTGGTATTTTCTGCATAATAAGGGCCATAAATGAATTCATAGATAAAACTGGATCTTAATAGTTAGCTACACCATTAGGTAGTGGACAATGTTATTGCCCCCCTGGTATTTATTCACGTTTTCTTCTTTTCTAAAAGAAATTTAATTCAGTTATCCACCTTAGTATTGTTTCAGATACTTTTTTTTTTTTTTTGGTAGGATAGACAGATCCTAATTAATCTAAGCTATTTAACATTAGGACTTCCTTTGAAGACAACTATTGAATTAGGGGTTGATTTTGACTAGTCAGATTGCAGAAAATGACATATACTCATGAGTGTGGGTGAGGTCATTATTTCTCTTTCCTGTTCAGTATGAACAATGGCCAAGTTTGGCTAACTTGAAGTCATGAAAGATCACTATAAGGATAAAGCTGACATTGAGAATGATTGTGTAGAGGAAAAAAAAATAAAAAGAACACCTTAAGTCCTTGGTAATGTAATTGAACTTTCTGATTAAGCTGTGCAAAGGGCACCCACGCCTCTGAGCTTCCATTAGTGGTGGATAATCAGTACTCTAATTATTCATCCATTTGTAGGTTATGTTTCGTGCTGTATTTGCAGCTTGTCTGAGTCTGCTGGGGCTGCTATAAGTGCCATAGACTGACTGTCTTAACCTTTAGACCATTATTTCTCACAGTTCTGGAGGCTGCAAAGTCCAAGATCCAGGTGCCAGCAGATTTAGTTTCAGAGAGGAGCACCCTTCTTGGCCCTCAGATAGCCACTTCTTGGTGTTTCCTCGTGTGGCAGAAAGGGTAAGCATTGGTATCTCTTCCTCCTGAAAGGGCCCTTGTCCTATCATAGGGGTCCCAGTCCCAGGACCTCATCTAAACGTAATTCCTCCTGAAAGGCCCCACCTCCTCATAGTATCATACTGGGGCCAAAGGCTTCAATAGATGAATTTGGGGGAACACATTCAGTCTATCTCATGCTACCTGAAGCCCCACAGAATTCATGTCCTCACATATAAAGACACTTATTTGACTCTAGCAATCATGAAAATCTTAGCTTATTTTTGCATCATCTCTAAAATCTAAAGTTCACAGTCTCATCTAAATATCTTCAAAATCAGGTATCAGCGAGAATCGAAGGAAAATTCATCCTGAGGGAAAAATTTCTATTTAGCTATGAACCTTCAAAAGCAGCAAGTTATGTGCTTCTAGTATAAAATAGCCATTTCTATTCCTAATGGGCGAAATAGGAAGGGAGAAAGGGGTAATGCGAAGCAGGTCCAAAACCTAGCAAGACAAATGCCATTAGATCTCAAGTTTCCAGAATAATCTTCTCTGGATTGATGCTTTGCCTTCTGGACCCACTGAGGAGGCTTCCTATACCCATAGTTCTACTAGGTGGGGTGGTGTCCCCAAGACTCTGTTGGGTGGACTAGCAATCAAAACTGCTGCTTCCCAAGGTCCCAGTGGCTGCCATCTGGCCTGAGGCGATGGCACCTTCCTTTGACCCTGAAGAGGGATCTCCCACGATGTCTGGATCACCTTTGGCTTTGTTATCTCCTTGTCTCAATGAATAATGCTAATTCCCATTCATATAGCTCTATAATCCAGTTCTGCAGAAGCCAAGCATCTTTCTTTTATTTTTTTCCCCATCCTCATTTACTTTAGTTCAAACTAGAAGTGTTTACCCTGGGATGGTTGATTGTGTCTGTGATCACACCCACAATAGTGTTGTTAATAAATATTTGTTTAACCACACTCTTGGTATTCTCTGTGATATGGCTAGGCTGCAAATTTTATAATCTTTGTGTTCTGTTTTTTTTGCTTAACATGTCTTTCTTGGCCAGGTGTGGTGGCTCATGCCTGTAATCCAAGCACTCTGGGAGGCTGAGGCAGATGGATTGCTTAAACTCAGTCAGGAGTTTGAGATCAACCTGAGAAAGAGCAAGACCCCATCTCTAGGGCGGTGCCTTTGGCTCAGTGAGTAGGGCGCCAGCCCCATATACCCAGGGTGGCTGGTTCAAACTCAGCCCCACTGAACTGCAACAAAAAAATAGTCAGGCATTGTGGCAGGCACCTGTAGTCCCAGCTGCTTGGGAGGCTGAGGTAAGAGAATTGCCTAAGCCCAAGAGCTGGAGGTTGCTGTGAGCTGTGATGCCACATCACTCTACCAAGGGTGACAAAGTGAGACTCTGTCTCTAAAAAAAAAAAAAAAAGAAGACCCCATCTCTACTAAAAATAGAAAAAAAGTAGTCAGGCATGGTGGCAGACACCTGTAGGTAGTTCTAGCTACTTGGGAGGCTGAGGAAAGAGGATTGCTTGTGCCCAAGAATTTAAGTTGCTGTGAGCTATGATGATGCCAGAGCACTCTAGCCTGGGGTGACTGAATGAGTCTATGTCTCAAACAAACAAACAAAAAATTTCTTTCTTCAATTCATCTCTCTTTTCTTGCATTTTATTGTAAGCAGTTAAGAGGAACCAAACTGTTCTGTCAACACTTTGCTTAGAAATCTCTTTGGCTGAATTTCCAATTTCATTACTCATAAGATCTACCTTCCACAAAACACTAGAACATAAAACCAATTCAGCCAAATTCTTTTCTAATGTTTAAAAAAAATCAACTTTTATCCATTTTCTAATAACACACTCCTCATTTCAGTCTGAGACCTCATCAGAATGGCCTTGTTTTTACCAACATTTTGTCATGATTATTTAAATATTCTTTAAAATGATGAAAGCGTGCCATACAGCTATCCTTCTTTTTTCTGAGTCCTCACCAGAATCACCTATAACACTCTCCTCACCGCAATCTTGGTGTTTTCTAGCATGCATCTGAAAACCCAGCCTTTACCCATCCTAGTTCCAAGCAGATTCACATTTTTAGCTGTGGTTACAGCAGCACTTCACTTCTCAGCGCCAATCTCTGTTTTTAGTTTGCTTGGGCTGCTATAACAAAATATCAGAGACTGGGGTGCCATCTCCAAGGCATTTATGTTTTCATGATCCTGGAGGTGGGCCAACATGTCTAGGTTGTGGTGAGGGCTGCCTTCCTGGCTTGAAGACAGCTAGTTTCTCACTGTGTATTCACATGGATTGTCCTTCATTTGCTCACATGGAGAGACGCAGAAAGACAGGAACAGAGATATCTCTTCCTCCCCTTTCACTAAAACCCTACTAGGGGCTCCCCTGAAGAGCTCATCAAGCCCTAATTACCTCCCTAAGGTAGGTAATTATGGTACTTCCTCATACCATCACATTGGGGGACTTCAGCACATACATTTGGAGAAGTGCAAACTTTTAGTCTATAACAGAAGCCTTATGATCTGAGACTTGGAATTTCAAACTCACCTACCATTGTCTGCATGTTGAGATGTTGTGGCCACATGCAATCATCCTGTTGGAATGCCCTCCACCTCCCACATAGTGCAGACTGCATTAAACCCACTTAGGGAAGAGCTCTTTTTGGGTAGGGGAAATAAAGATGGAAATGGATCCCAGAGAAAGATCAATTCTTGTTTGTGAGAATCGGAGTTTAAGAGATCTGCTCGGGGGAAGTTAGATGAAGGAAACCCTCGGGAAACATGGAAAAAAGCTGGAAAAAGTAATTTGTGCCTCTGTGGGTTTACCTATTAGTAATATACAGCTGTGGTCCCCACCTGTCTAGGCAGCAGATGATGGCCAGTTAGGAACTGGGAAGCACAGCCGGGGGCGAGTGGTTGGCAAGTGAGCTAAGTTTCATCTGTATTTATAGCTGCTCCTCAGCTCAGGCACCGCTGCCGGAGCTCAACCTCCTGTCAGGCCAGTGGTGGTATTAGATTCTCACAGGAGGGAATCCTGCTGTAATCTGCATGTGTGAGTGATCTAGGTGCACACTTCTTGTGTGAATCTTACACCTGGAGACCTGAGGTGGAGGTAAGGTGGTGATTCTACCACTGGGACTGCATAGCTGATGGGAAACAAGCTTAGCTTAAGGATCCCACTGTTCAGAATTATGGTGAGTTATATAATTATTTCATCATATATTACAACGTAATAATAGTAGAAATAAAGTTCACAATAAATGTAATGCACTTGAATCATCCCAAAATCTTCCCCACTCCCCTACCTGGCCTGTGGAAAACTTGTCTTCCATGAAACTGGTCCCTAGTGCTCAAAAGGCTGGGGACCTCTGCTGTAGAGCATGAAAGGGCAGGATGCTGCATACTGACCCTTGTGGAGCAGGAGTGAGTTCCATCATGGTCTGAGTTCCAGAAGCAAAGCAGCTGCAGATGAGTGGGGCTTTGTGGCGGAGCTAGGAGAAACTGCTCTGCAGGGAGAGCTTCTGATTGGACAACTTGCGAAACTTAAGAAAAGCTTCACGTTTCAGAGTATTTTTATTTTATTTTGTTTTTTGGAGGCAGAGTCTTGCTCTGTTCAGAGTATTTTTGTTTTATTTTAACTTTTTGGAGGCAGAGTCCCACTCTGTTGCCCAGGCTAGAGTGTGGTATCATCAGCCTAACATACAGCAACCCCAAACTCCTGGTTTTAAGAGACCCTCCTGCCTCAGCCTCCCGAGTAGGTGGGACTATAGGCACCCACCACAATGCCCGGTTATGTTTTTCTATTTTCAGTAGAGACAGGGGTCTAACTCTTGCTCAGACTGGTCTCGAACTCCTGAACTCAAGTGATTCACCTGCCTGGGCTTCCCAGAGTTCTGGGATTACAGGTGTGACCACTGGCCTCCAGAATATTTTAGGAGAAGCTGACCCTTGAAATGGAGATTGGGTGGGATATTGATGCTTGTGTTACATTTACATGTGAACTGGAAGCGTTAGAGCTCTCTTCCGTCTTTATTCCTGAAGGATGGTCTTTGCTAACCTACATGAGACAATTTTTACTGTGACCAGCACTCAGAATCTTCTTTTATTCTTCAAAGAAAGGAGTGAGAAGAAGCCATTGCAACCTAAACCCAAGTCCTTCTGTTGAAACACTACAGAGCTTCCCGTTAGAGGTGTTGCAAACTTGAGTGTCACCTGAGCTCATGGAGTATCCCTGTTGTATCAGGGTTTGGAAAACCTTTTTGGTGAAAGGTCAAGTAGAAAATATTTTAAACTTTGTGGCCCATATTTCTGTTTCAACTACTCAGCTCTGCTGTTGCAGCAGAAAGCAGCCCCAGATAACCCATAAACCAGTGAACATGGCTGGGTTTCATATAGCTTTATTTATGGACACAAATATGAATTTCCATACAATGTTTGCATGTCACAGGTAGCATATTATTATTAATGCTCTTAACCTTTTAAAAATGTAAAATTCAGTTTTAGTCTGTGAGCCACACAGAAACAGGTATTGGGCTAGACTTGGCCTGCGGCCATCGTGTGCCGGCTCCTGCATGAGATAGTGACAGGCCATGGAGTGCGATGGGCCTCTCTCCTGTGCACAAGGGTGAATGCCAATCTCTTCATATCAATTTAGCTTCTTCACCTTTGGGAGAAGTTTCCCTTCCATTAATCACCTGTAAAGTACATTGTTTTCACAAAGACAAGCATTAATTTTCCTCTGAGAAAATTCAGGCTGGTCTGGTAATGAGGAAAGGACATTTTCCTACCAGCTTGGGTTTTTGTGTTTTCTCCTTTGTGAACAACAGACTACCCTTTTACTATGCTGAGAAGCATTTGGCTTTTTCTTGCTAGTCCTAAAACTTGGCTGGGTCACAAGAACAACCACACTAGTTGTCAATGGCTGTTCCTTTTGGTGCCAGGAGGAATGGTGCCAAGTACGATTAAATTCTTTTGATTTCTGGCCTCCTGCTGATGGAGACAATGTGGGTTGGTTCTTGCCAATTCATCCCAACACACATATAAAATCCTGTTTTTTAGAAAACAAAAATAGCATCATATTGTTTGTCTTTAAGAAAAAATGACTTGACAATGTAGCCAACATTTTCCCCTATTATCTGCAGCATTATTTTAAATGGCCAAAAAAATAATTTGATCAAATTCTTCCTTTCTGGCTTTTAAGTAGTTGCCAATTTTTAATATTACAAAAATTATGCAATGAAAAATTTCTTTAAAATAAATTTTTGGTGCATGTTCATGATTCTTTTTAGGATGAGTTCTCAGAGGTGGAATTGCTGGAATGAGTATACTCAGTCAATTTATATTCCTTTCAGTAATACATGAACGTTTCAATTTCTCTGTACTCTTGCCATTAAAAATTTAATTTGTTAGGAAAGCACAAAGTTTTAAATAAAAGATTGTATTTGTATATATCTGTCCCAATACTGTGACTATTTCACGGGGCAAGGACACTGCCTTCTTGATTACTTATTCTCAGTTCTTAGCACAATGCCTAGTAGATATTCAGTAGATAGAGGTTGACCTAAATGACAAAACAGAGAAAACGGAAAATATTGCTGACATTTAGACATGTATATGCTTTCCTAGATTTTCCAGACATGTTAGTTATGAAAATATGATGATTAAATTTATGAAATCGACTTTTTCGAATCTATGCGGATTAATATACTTTTTCTAAATATGACTTAAAATGTAAAAGAGAAGACACAATGATTATAGTGGAAGGTTATTTGAGCCTCTGATTTTGATCTTTATAGGAAATCTGTGTCTAGGACTGTTATATTGTTGGTAATCTCTCTTTCACTTTTTTGTTTCTCCCTCTGCCTCCTCCCTCCCCCATGTTTAAAATCCAATTATGTAGTCACTGCATCAAGAATATACATCTTTTATTTGGGATATGTATTATATCCACAGACTTAGAAACCTTTTCAGCTTTTGGATACTTACACAGGTTAGATGAAGCAGGAAAAAAAAAAAATGGCCTTGGACAAGTTGCAAATGGAAATTTCCTTGCTGTAACATTACTTGCAGCTGTGCATTCAAATAGGCAAGGCCTGTAGAGGAGGATTCTTTGTTTAGATTGACACCCTGTTGTTACCTGATTGTCTCAGTTGACTTATGGACCCTACAGTCCTCTTGAGTAAAATAATTGCCTATTTACACAGGCAAAGTAAATTCTAACTACAAGGTCACTGGCAGTTGAGAGAAAAGAGAACTTTCACAGTTTTACAGAAAAGGTACTCGGGTGAGAGCCATGGGATGGGATTCTCATCTGAGAATTTTCTGGGTAACACACCAGAAATCTTCCTCCCTCCTTATGAGTTTTACAGACATACAGTGTCAGCTCGCTAAGGGAGGCATCTTTACCTCTCTTTGTTCACTGATAAACTGCAAACATTGTGATCAATGCTTAGCACTTATCAAAGGCTCAATAGATATTTGCAGACTATCGAGTGCTATATTTTCCTTCTTTAATCTGCCAATCAATAAATATTTTCTAAGCACTTATGAAGTACCCGGTGCTTTGGAGTTCACAATTTCTGTTTTCAAGGAGCTTATTGTCTAATTGGAGAGACAAAAACTCAAGGCGTGCAAAAGTCTCATAGCTGAAATGACATTAATTATCTTAGTAGTTGCAAATAACCATCTTTACAACCAAGATAATACAATGGGCTTCCCCTCACCCCTGAAGAAGTCACTTTAAAATACAAAGTGAAAATTCTGTGAGAATGAGCTAAGCTTCTAAGCGTCCTTTCTTTAATTTTCTTCCCCCTCAGTCCCTGATTCCTGTTGCTATGGCTGATTTTAATGTATCTTTCCCTAGATTAAAATCTTTCCATAGCTCCCATTTACTACAGGATAAAATTCAAATTCTGTAGGATGGCCGTGATAGATTAAGGATGGTCGTGATAGATTAAGGATTTTTATTAAAAAATTAATAAGCTTTATTAATGTTGAGCAGTATTTGGGTTCCAGAAAAAAAAAAATGAGTAAAAAATACAGAGAGCTGTGATACCCACCTCACCCAGTACCCATTCCCCTATTTTTAACATTTCATGTTAGTGGGGCTCATTGTTACAACTGATGATTGTATTATATATCAATATATAATACAATATATAATACAATATATAATAACTGATGATTGTATTATATATCAATAATATATAATATCAGTAATATATCTATAGGATGGCCGTGATAGATTAAGGATGGTCACAAAGGCTTTGATGCTTCCCTGAGAGGTGGTGTCTATGTTTTATGCCCTTGAATCTGGGTAGGAGCCATGACAGCTCTGAGCGGTAGATAAGGCAGAGGTGATACTTTGTGCCTGTTTATAGGGCAAGGGCTTGAGAGACTGACAGCTCCTACTGCCTGCCTTTTGCAGCACCTGCTTTGGAAGGGGAGCTGACAGATTAGATTTACACTTAAAAAATTAATAAGCTTTATTAATGTTGAGCAGTATTTGGGTTCCAAAAAAAAAAAATGAATAAAAAATACAGAGAGCTGTGATACCCACCTCACCCAGTACCCATTCCCCTATTTTTAACATCTCATGTTAGTGGGGCTCATTGTTACAACTGATGATTGTATTGATATAGGATTATTACCTGGATTCTGTAGTTTACATCAGGATTTACTCTCCTGCATCCCATGGGTTTTGATAAATGTAGGATGACAAGTAGCCCACATTATAGTTACAGAATAGTTTTACTTCCCTGAAAATCTCCCGTGATCCCTGGATGGTATTGGCTCCATAGTTTTGCCATTTTTTGAATGACGTAGAGTTCTAATCATATAGTATTTGGCTTTTTAAGATTAGCTTTTCTCCACTTAGCAATATGAATGTAGGTCCTTCCATACCATCTAGTAGCTTGGTAGCTCATCTGTCTTTTTATTTGCAGTTTTTGGCTGGGGCCGGGTTTGAACCCACCACCTCTGGTATATGGGGCCAGCGCTCTACTCCTTTGAGCCACAGGCACCACACTCATCTCTTTTTATCACTGAGTAATATTCCATTGTATGAATATACCACAGCTTTTAAATTTATTTCCCTACTGAAGGACATCTTGTGTGGTAATTATGAATAAAGTTACCATAAAAATTCACACACAGATTTTGTGGGTATGTTACATTTTTAAGTAATGGAGTATACATGTCGTATAAAATTTTTAAGAATCATGACTGCTGGAGATTATGGTAAAATTATGTTTCATTTTGTGAGAAATTGCCACAATATCTTCCAAAGTGACTGTGGGCCTTTCTGTATTTCCATAAGCAATGAGTAAGAGTTTCTGTTGTTTCATGCCCTTGCCAACATTTGATAGTGACAGTGTTTTGGATTTTGGCCCTTCTAACAAATACCTCATTTTAATTTGCATTTTCCTGATGACATATGATGTTCAGTGATTTTTTTTTTTTTTTATATGCTTATTTGGCATCTGTATACCTTTGTTAAAGTGACTATTTAGATTTTTTGACCATTTTTAAATTGAGTTGCTTATTTTCTTTCCATTGAGTTTTAAGTATTTGTATTTTTTGGATACCAGTTCTCTATCTGATAATGTGTTTTGCAAAGATTTTATTCCATTTCCTCCACTTTTAGCCTTCATTCTCCCTCAAACACCTACTCATCTTACTCAAATCACACAAAAATTCCTTGCTTCCTCTTCACATCATGCTTTGTCTAATCCACAGCTTTGCATGGGTTAATTCCTGCAGTCTGATTCAAGAGAGAGGACGTTTTATTATACACAAAGTATAAGAAGAATAATTCAGAAGATCGTGCCCTCCTGTCTGTATTCACAAATCACTTTGTACACACCTCAATGAAAACACTTAGTACATTGCATTTAACTCATGGTTTATGAGTCTGTTAACATAAATGGATCGTGGCAAGCTCAAGGACAGGGGCCATGTTTTTAACATTTTTAGACAAGTAGCCAGTGTTCCATATAAGAAAAAAAGTCAGAATAAACCCTAATTATATGTTGGAATATCCAGAATAAATCTAAGTGATGATATGTGGGAGAAGATACTCCCCTGTGCATTGCCTGGTAGAATTACAGGCTTTGGGATTGAATAATAAAGAATAACATTTGACTAGAAATGGATAATGAAGTTCTGAAAGACAGTGGGAAGACATCTATGCATGGCACAAAATTTTATTTGAGAATTTTCTCTGTCCCTTGTTTCAGTAATCAATATACAGCATAAAAGTATACTTTTATGTTATAAAATAGTTTAGAAAATATAAAAGAGCTTGAGGGAAAATTAAATGACTCATAATAACACAGTGATAGTTAACATTGTTGTCAACACATTCAGATTTTTCTAGTTTATATATTTAAAGTGTTTTTGTCACAAAGGAAAAAAAAAAAGATTTTACATTAAAACATCAGCCTTAGGAAAAGGAGAGAAAGAAGAGCTCATTATATGCTTAAAGACAATTAATATTTAATTCCCACTGCTCTAGTTCAAGTGTCCCCTTTTCATCAAATCCACCATCCATGCTCAGGAATTTATCTGCACAGTTTCGCAGATCTGCTGCTGTCACCGTGCTCCTCCTCTGTGTAGTCTGCTCATTAGTGCTGAATGTATAAAACCGACAAGTTTCAGGCCAGAAACAAAACAAGTGGGAGGAAGTAGAGGATTATCCGGAGAATAGTCTCAAAACAGGATTTTCATTATTGAATATGAAATACAAAGGCAGTTATTTTGTTTAATTGTTAGGAAGTGGTATAGGACGTGGTATTTTTTAAAACCAGTGAGTACTGTCTTTTAAAAAGAGACCATATTGGTAAGCTCCCACCTTACGGGTACCATGTAGGGGTGTATGGCGCACCTCCTGGGTGAAGGGCTCAACTGCCACCGGGACTTTAGCTAGCAAACGTGAACAATGTAACCTAATCATGTGCACCCTCATATTAATAATAAAAAAGCCCAGACCACTTCTAAGCATTCATTGTATTCCAGAATTCTTTGATTGTCAGCCTCTCAGATGACCTCACATGATCCCCAGCTCCTAATATTCCCACATTTGTTTCTCTACTTCTTGAGTGGGGCTGGATATACTGACTTATATTTAATAAATAAAATATAGCAGAGGCAATGAGATATCACTTCGAAGTTTCTAAGTTTTAGAAAACCATGGCTTCTGTTCTGGGTCTGTTCTCTCGCTCTGGAGTCGCTGAGTCTGAGCGTAGCCAGCTCAGGGTGGGAGGCTGGGAGGGTCCTCTGGGGAATGGCCCGAGTGGTGTGGGACCGAGGCCTTCCAATAACCAGTAAGTGAATGGAAGTACATCCCGCTCTACAACCCAAGTTGAGTCTTCAGATGAGGCCGCAGTTTCAGCTGACAGATTGACTGCAAATAAAAAGAGACCTTGAGCCACTTGTATATTCCTGACCCATGGAACCTATAAGACTCTAAAATGTAGCAGTTTTAAGCTGCTAAATTTTAAAGTATGTTGTTATAAAGCAAGAGATAAGTAAACAAACTAATTTAGTTTGTGACTCTAAAAAAAGTTTTGGTACATTCTTCTGTCAAAACAATTGTACGTTTAAATGTGATCATGCTTTCCAAGTTGTTTGTTAACAGCTATTTTTATTTAACCACAAGTTGTTGCTCAATGTGGGCTCTTGGTGCCATGGTAAGAACTAAAGATTCTAAGAGAAGGGAAAAGGGAAGGGAGGGACTGCCCAGAAGTTCTGCGTGGTACAGGTCACCTGCTGAGAGACCGACACACCAACTCCCAGAGGCTATTCATTTTAGTATTTATCCCCATTTGGAAGTCTTTTATTCTAATACTGGCATTCTTTTTTTATTTTATTTTATTAAGACATTTGTACATAGATCATGAATACATTTATGGCATTATGGGATTCAGTGTATTGATTATTTGTACAAATTGGAGTGCTTACATCCTACTAATCAACATAGCCTTCATCTCATTTACCCAATTATAGCATTAAGACATTTGTGTTCTACACCTGATAGATCCAACTTGTACTTGCAATGGGCTCCATAGTGTGGTCTCCCTACTAACCCTCCCTTTATTGACTTACCCCCTCTGTTCCCCTCCTTCTCCCCTTAAGTATCTCAGGAATGGATTAAAAAAAATCCAATGTACTCAGTACTACCGTGAAAGCAATTTATAATCACTCACACTTGCATATGAAAAATGAAACACAACTGTCGCCTAATATTGGCATTCTTGAGGCCACAACTTTCCACTAGACCACTTTCTTTGGTTTAGGCTCCTGAAAGAATGGGACAAGTTCATGATTCAAATACCAAACCAAAAGTTAAGCGTGTGGCAAAGAAATGTTTTATATTAAAACTACTTCCTTCTGATGTGAAGCTATTTAGTCTTCCCTTATTCCATTTTGCTTGACTATCCATACAATTTATTGGAAAAGTAACTCTTGGGTTCTTAACATTATGTTAAACAAAAGCACCAAATTATCTTTGCAATATCATTAAAATTATCTGAAAAAGCCCTAAGCCTGAGTTTTTTGGACACTGGATTGTAGACCTTTATTGGTCTATGTGGGATGTTATTTCACAGCATAAAGGGCAGCACTCAGAACTAGGATCGTTAAAGGAAGGGAAGATTCATCTTTCAGGGGTAGAAAATGTTACCTACTCCTACTCAGATTTATCATTCCCGTCCTCCAAACATGGAACTACTGAATTGCCTGCAACAGAAACAGGACTTTACAAACATATGGTGTTTGTGTTGGCTCCTTCTGAAGCAAAGCTGTGTGTGGCATCAGGTGGGAGGTGGGAGAGTAAGGTCAGGTTCAGTGCATCATTCAGAAACAATCTCAGTCATCTGAAGACACCCTGCATCCCGAGCATGTGTCCGAGACTATTTCAATGTGATCTTTTTCTCCACTTCCTATTTCCAGAAGCAGGGACTGGTCCATTGTCCCCACTAAAAATGCAGGGAAAGTTTTTGCTTTTATGTATTGTACAGTTGCACAAATTGTGCAGTTAAACTTGATTGCCTTACATATTAACCCAGTTCTGAAACATTACATCTGAAATTAGCATCTGAGCAATCTCTAGTTAAATAAGTCAAAATAATACATATATGGGAAACACTAACAGCCTTACAGCTTGTATTTCAAAAGGATAATGACTACCCTTTTAGAAAGTTATTTTAGCTTTATACCAGAGTTTTTCCATCTGTAAAATGTTGTAAATAATAATAATACTCCTTAAAACTGTTAAAAAGTTTAAATAAATTAATATATGTAAGGCCCTTGGTAGAGTGGCTGGCATATATAAGTGACAATGAATGTTCTTTCTCACATTTTCTGAACTTGTCACATTTGTCCTTAGCCTAAATTTACTTCTACCATCTCTTTACACCACAAGATGGCCCTTCATTATTGCTGTTATGATTTATGATAATAGTTTTAAATATTTATTATTGCAATAAATACATCCTCCCTTTTGTCTCTTAATCTGAGCTTTTTTTTTTTTTGGCCTTATTTTAGTTCTTTTGTTAGTTAAATCCCTCTTGTATTTAAATACATTTACCCTGTCTTTTCCGGGGTGGATTCAACTTATTGCCAAAAATATTATCATTTTGAGTCTTACCTTTCATTGTAGAAGAGGCTCCTTCCTTCCTTCCTCTCTTCCTCCATTCTCTCTCTCTCCCTCTCTTTCTCTTAATAAAGGTGAGTTGCTTCATTAGTGAGCAGCAATTTTAAAATAATGTTTTGGGTGTAAAAGGACATTTTTTGGGTTTCTTAAAGTTATATGTTATTGTGCCAATGGTGGGGTTTGTTACAACTGGAGAATGACACTGCATTTGTGATCATTTAACCAAGATGACAGCTGTACCCATTTCTTCTTTCATTTGTGTATTGATAGTAGGTTTACGTGGTTTTACACATGTGATTACTTGTATTAACCATCATCTCCACTTTCAGATGAAGGCACAGTGGAACAGATAGGTTGAGTACTTTGCTTAAACTACTTAAATGTAGACTCTGGAGTGCCATGGCCTTCTCACTCCAAGTTCCACAATGTGCATCTCTTTCTCAATTTTATCTCTCTAAAAAGGGATGAATGTTGGTAAGTGCCACTTTCCTAAACATACAGAGCTTGCAGCATATTAATGCACCTTTAAATAAAGTTCAAAATACCTTCTTTTTTTTTGTTTTTTTTGAGATAGAGTCTTACACAGCAACCTCAAACTCTCGGGCTTAAGCAATTCTCTTGCCTCAGCCTCCCCAGCAGCTGGGACTACAGGCGCCCACCACAAGGCCCTGGTATTTTTTTGTTGTAATTGTTTAGCTGGCCCAGGCTGGGTTTGAACCTGCCACCTTTGGTGTATGTGGCCGGCACCATAACCACTGTGCTATGGGCACCAAGCCAAAACACCTTCTTGATAACTATCTTAAGTCAATTCTTATAGTAGGAAGGTAAAGCAATCCCCATTCCATTAAAACCATCATAGGAAAGAGGAATATTTTTTTCTTATGAAAAAGAAAACTCCCAAACACAGCATAAAGCAAGTTGGCAAAGCACTGATCTGATAGCTCCGTTTATCCATCTTAGTCTCTTGGCAAATTTTTTTTCAATCTGAGGGGAAAAGAAGAGTTTTATTTTTCTTACAGAACCATTTTTGGAATTTATATTATTGACTTTTAGTCATAAAATGAGTCTAAGAAATATCTCATAACACAGAATTTATGTATGTAGATATCCTGTGGAGTTTGGTTTCCTATGCCTGTGCTCCAAGGCAAAGGTATTTTAAAATTGTTAACAGGAATTTACAAGCCACCTGCCCTCAGCAACTCCAGGAAATCAGTCCAGTCCAATAGCGCGTTGCCTGGAGAAATAAGGTAGCTGGCCAGTGGAGCGTTTTGCTGTCCACCCAGCCAGCGTTTCCCTGGAATGGCTCAAACAGACTGCTATTTATGTCACTTTGTTATAAAATCTGTACAGAAAGAAACGCAAAATTCCATTCGGGTATACAGCTTTGGGAATAGTGAATGACTGTTCTACCAGTGTAGAGAGACTTAAAGCTGTGTTTCTGACATCAAAAATGAGCTAACTGAAATGTGTAGCACTCACATTTTGGGGGGTTGACCTGCTGTAATTTTAGCTTACTAAGCTCTCTCTCCTATTTAATTGCTAATTCTTTGAGGACAGGTACTGAGTTTTATTGACCTTTATATTCACAGATTCCAGCACAGAGCCTGAAGCAGTGTGCTCAGGAAACACATGTTGAGTGGATAAAGCCCAAAAAACTCTAGAATCTGATAAAGGTTTTTCTTTTATTATTTTCATACCAGAACAAAGAGATAATAACATTACTTTTTTGTACAGCAAAGAATGCAAAATGAAGGTCTGCAGAGGGCAAGGCAAGAGATAGAAATATGTGGTGTTCAGCTGGATCACAAAGAAGTATTTAACCTAGCTCAGGCAGAAAGAAGTGTGTGTGTGTGTGTGTGTGTGTGTGTGTGTGTGTGTGGTGTGTATACATGTGTGTCTCCTCCTAAAGAAAGTGGTATATGAGATGACTTCTCATGGTAGAAATAGCTAGACACTGGGGCAATGCCCACAGCCTCCTGTGCCTGCTTCCTTGTGGTTTTCGTACCTCCCCTTTGCAATATTTTATCATCTATTTATCTAATTTTCAAGCATTTTATGTATTTTTAGCTCAAACATTTCTCCAGTCTTCCTCATATTTGTAGTGCTTTTTTAAGTCACAAGTTCTATTTTTTAATCCTTTGTTCCTTTATGTTCACATTTATCTTTTATAGGTGTTAGCCTGTAACAATAACCTTTCATGTCCTTTACTTTTATGGTCTTGACCAACTAATCCTATTGATCTTTATCTTTGGTTTCACCTATTGTAACTTGGTATTTAAAAATTCTTACTCTTGAAGGAGGGAGGGGTGGAGAAAGGAAGAGCAGAGAGAGGGAAGGAGGGAGGGGGGTGGGGCCTTGGTGTGTGCCGCACCTTTTGGGGGCAAGACATGATTGCAAGAGGGACTTTGCCTAACATGCAAGTAGTGTAATCTGGTTTATTGTACCCTCCATGAATCCCCAACAATAAAAAACAAAACAAAACAAACAACAAAAAAAACTCTTACTCTTTTATTTTTCTTTGTATCTGTATGCTCTTTCTTAATTTCGACTTTGTGTTTTTTCCTCCTGTTTTACTCAATTTCAGTAGTTTTAATCTTGCTTTTAAAATTTACTCTCTTTTAAATAAATTATTGTTTCTCCTTAACTCTTCACAAGCTGCTTTTGTTATTTTGCTTTTATAATGGCAGCAGGAAGCCAGGCCAGGCCATCTTGTGGCAGTAAGGTCAGACCCACTCATTGGAGAGCTGGTTCTCTCTCTCTCTCTCTCTCATGTGTGTGTGTGTGTGTGTGTGTGTGTGTGTGTGTCTGTCTGTCTGTCTCTCTCCATAGGAACCACACCCCGAACTCCTGCACTTATACTCAGTCCCATTTCCTTCCATCTTACGCATCAGATTCTTGGTAAATACAAGACATCTCACCTTTCAGTACATGCCAGACCAAAGTCTAGAGCTGCATATTCTCATTCACTGAATAACTTCACTTGAAATGGCCATTTTCCATGAACTAAAGTGTTTGTGAACACTCTTCCATTTGCCATCTCTAAGTACAAAGGTCTCCCTTACCTGCAATAAAACTCTCACCTACTGTGAGCTGTAACCTTACTCGTAGGCCCTGAGAGTATTAAATGTGAGGTTGATGTTCGGTGGGAACAGTGGAGTCTGCATTCTAGGACCATGTTCTTAGAGCTTTGGAGCTTAGCTGGAGAAGGATGCCCGGAGCAGAACTCAGCGGTGTCATGTGGAGAGTTCTGGAGGAAGGCTCTGACTCCTGTTCGGGCCGCCCTGCCCTGGCTTGCTGCATAAGTGCCCTGCCCCACCCGTTAGGGAGGGAGCAGGGAGAGGAATGGAATAAAAGAGAAACAATGGAAATATAGTACTTCTTTTCATATGGAACCAGAAAAAACCTGAATAGCTAATACAATTTTAAGAAATGAAAACAAATCTGGAAGCATCATGTTACAAGACTTATCCTACAAGTCTGTAGGGTTCAAAATAGTATGGTACTGGCACAAAAATAGAGATATAGATCTATGGGCTAGAATAGAGAACCTAGACATGAACCCAGCCACATATCACCCTCTGATCTTTGGTAAACCAAACAAAAGCTTACACCGGGGAAAAGGATCCTCTCTATTTGATAAATGGTGCTGGGAGAACTGGTTAGCCACATGTAGGAGACTCAAACTAGACTTATACCTCTCACCATTGAAAAAATTTGACTCCTGCTGGATAAAAGATTTAAATTCAAGACACAAAACAATAAAAATTCTAGAAGAAAGTATAGGGGAAAATGCTTGATAAAATTGGTCTGGCAAAAGATTTTATGAAGAAAATCCCCTTTGCAATTGCAGCAACACAAAAAATAAATAAATGGGACATGATCAAGGTTAAAAGCTTCTGCACAGCTAAGGGTACAACAGCTAAAGCAAACAGACAGCCTTCAGAATCAGAGAAGATATTTGCCTGCTATGAATCTGATAAAGGGCTGATAAGCAGAATCTACAGAGAACTGAAATTAATCAACAGAAAAAGAGCAAACAATCCTACTTATAAGTGGCCAAGAGACTTGAACAGAAACTTCTCTGAAGATGACAGACGAATGGCCAACAAACCCATGAAAAAATGCTCATCACCCCTTATCATCAGAGAAATGCAAATGAAAAGCACCCTGTGATATTACCTAATTCCAGTGACATTAGCCCACATCAAAAAGTCCTGAATCTGCATATGCTGGTGTGGATGTGGAGAGAAAGGAACATTTTTTGCACTGCTGGGGGGGATTGCAAACTAATACAACCTCTATGGAAAGAAGTATGAGGAATTCTCAAAGAACAAAAAGTTGTCCTTCTATTTGATCCTGTAATCCCATTACTAGGTATCTACCCAGAAGAAAAAAAAAATCATTTTACCACTAGGACATTTGCACTAGAATGTTTAGCACAGCTCAATCCACAATCGTCAAGATGTGGAAGCAGCTGAAGTGCCCATCTACCTATGAATGGGTTTACAAACTGTGGCATGTGTATACCATGGAGCACTATTCAACCATAAAAAGATGGTGGGGCCTTTACATGTTTTGTGTTTACCTGGATGGAGTTGAAACACATTCTTCATAGTAAACTCTCTCAGGAATGAAACAAAAAGTATCGAATGCATTGAATAATAATATGAAACCAATATATAAATAGCTATATGCCCACATGAAAGAAAAAACACAAGCATAGTCTAGCAAGGGGTAGGGGAGAGGCGGGACAGGGTAGGAGAGGGAGGGTGAATGAGTGGCTGGATCTCACCTGATGTGTAGAATGTGAGGGTATCAACACACCCCTGGAGTGAAGGGCTCAACTACAATTTGAGCTTTATTTTGGACATGGAAACAATGTAACTTAGACATTTGTACCCTCATATTAATCTGAAATTAAAAAAAAACAAAACAGAGAAACAGAAACAATGAACCCTGGCTATATGGGTCTAACTACCTATGGTTCTCCTAGACTTGCTGTTTTTTTTTTTTTATTAATATTAAATCATAGCTGTGTACATTAATGCAATCATGGGGCACCATACATTGGTTTTATAAACAGTTTGACACATTTTCATCACAGTGTTAACATAGCCTTCTTGCATTTTCTTAGTTACTGTGTTAAGACTACTACCCAAAGCAATATGCAATTTTAATGCAATGCCTATTAAAGCCCCACTGTCATACTTTAAAGATCTTGAAAAAATAATACTTAGTTTTATATGGAATAAAAAAAACCCTCAAATAGCCAAGACATTACTCAGAAATAAAAACAAAGCAGGAGGAATTATGTTACCAGACCTCTGACTATACTATAAATCAATAGTGATCAAAACAGCATGGTACTGGCACAAAAACAGAGAAGTAGATGTCTGGAACAGAATAGAGAACCAAGAGATGGATCCAGCTACTTACTGTTATCTGATCTTTGACAAGCCAATTAAAAACATTCAGTGGGAAAAAGATTCCCTATTTAACAAATGGTGCTGGGTGAACTGGCTGGCAACCATTTTTGTTTTTATAAAAGGAATTTTCTTCATAAAGCCAATTTTCCTGGAATTCGTAAGCCTTCTGAAGGTCTGGATTCAAACTAAACAAAGAGCGTGCTGTTATTTGTGTTGTGCGTCAGAAGTTCTCTGAGTGTTGTTGAAAAGGCCCGTGACCTGGTTACTCTAAATTCATGTTAGTGACGTGATGCACTTTGCAGCTGTTTACAGATTCATGGGAACAAACACAGACCAAATCACTTGTAGCTTATTTAAAATACTGTGTATGTTAGTTTCCTAGGGTTGTTGCCACGAGTTACTACAAACAGAGTTGCTTAATTTATTCATTCCCTACCAATCAGGGGGACAGAAATTTGAAGTCAAGGTTTTGGCAGGGTTGGTCTTTATGAAGGATCCTGGGGAGAATTTATCCCCTGACTCTGTGAAAGTTGTAGACACCAGAATAAAATCACTTTTGTCAGATGCAAGCAAATGGGAGCCAGGAAAGCAGGGAAGAGAACTCATGCTTGTATGTCTAAGGAAAAGACTGTCTAAAAAATCCTTAATAAATATTAGAAGAAACTTTACTCTCAGAAATATGAAAATCTGAAGGAAATCAACTGATACTCGGAAGCACGTCACCTTCCAAGACTTAACCAGAATCAAGTGGAAATGTTGAACAGGTCCATTTCAAGTTCGGAAATAAAATCAACCATACAAAACCTCCCCAAAAAGAAAAGTCCGGGACCAGATGGTTTCACATCAGAATTCTACCAAACCTTTAAAGAGGAACTAGTACCTATATTATTCAACCTGTTCCAAAAGATAGAAAAAGAAGGAAGACTACCCAACACGTTCTATGAAGCAAACATCACCTGATCCCCAAACCAGGAAAAGACCCAACAAGAAAAGAAAATTATAGACCAATATCACTAATGAATATAGATGCAAAAATATTCAACAAGATCCTAACAAACAGAATCCAACAACACATCAAACAAATTATACATCATGACCAA
>CAUYPK010002905.1:0-35181 GCA_963574355.1 Loris lydekkerianus
CTTCCATTCTTGAGATACTTTGCTAAGAAGAATATGTTCCAGCTCCATCCATGTAAACATGAAAGAGGTAAAGTCTCCATCTTTCTTTAAGGCTGCATAATATTCCATGGTGTACATGTACCACAATTTGCTAGTCCATTCATGGGTCGATGGGCACTTGGGTTTCTTCCATGACTTAGCAATTATGAATTGGGCTACAATAAACATTCTGGTACAGATGTCTTTATTATATTGTGCTTTGGAGGGGGCCTTCATTTCTTTCTTTCTTTTTTTTTTTTTTTTTGAGTCAGAGTGTCACTATGTCACCCTCGGTAGGGTGCCATGGTGTCACAGCTCACAGCAACCTTAAACTCTCACGCTTAAGTGATTCCCTTGCCTCAGCCTCCCAAGTAGCTGGGACTATAGGCACCCACCACAATGCCCAGTTATTTTTTTATTTTGCTTGTTTGTTTGTAGTTGTCATTGTTGTTTAGCAGGCCCAGAACAGGTTTGAACCCACCACCCTCAGTGCATGTGGCCAGTGCCATAACCACTGTACTACAGTGCCAAGACAAAGCCTTCAGTTTTTGTATTCAAGTCTGGAATTTTTGAGAACCCTAATTTTAAGTTGGAAGAGAATAAAACTGGCTCTGCATTTATGCACTTAGAAAAGGTAAATATGATGTAATCCATTTGTGTTATAAACATGTTCACAAATACACACACAAAATCTAAACAATGTCATCAGTATGTAACAGCTGCTGAGCATATTAACAACTTTGATGTTAACTTTTAAGTTTATAAAATTGATTCTTTATAACATTTCATATGTGGGTATAAAAATTTTCATTGTAAGAAGCAAAATTTCAGGATTCTATGACTGTATAATTAGTCATTTCAAAGTACACTTTTGGTTTTGAATTTCTGCCAATGGTCTAAAAATAGCAAAAGAAGTTTTGTTTTGTTTTTAATTTTAAATATGAATTCCTTTTGATTTGATCATCTGTCATCTGAAGCTCCTAGTTTTCCTCTGAATTGAATTCTATGCCTGGGTTTGCAATACCTAAAAATAGTAGTTAAAAATGTAAACATCAACAACATACACATGAACTTACTCAAGTTAAAATGTTTACCATTAATATGTGTGATTATGTAATACTTTAAGCACTTGATAGTACTTAAAAGATTTTTGTCTTCATATAGCTCTAATGTTCCCCGGAGTTTTAATTCCATTTTCCAAGCATATTTACTTACTGTTTTAAAAATGGTTAGGAAAGGCCTAGATAAATATGTGGCTAGAAATCTAATAAGTCTCTTTAAGTTTAATAAAGGGCAGGGAAAGAAAGGAAACATTTATTACGTTCATGTGTATCAACTTGTATGCTATGCACTGTTGTATATATTCTCTCATTTAATTATAGACAAAAGAGCTTGTAGTAAAACAAAGGAAAACTATAAATGAACTTTGAGAATTTTACAGACCTGTGATGATTTTACTGAACTCATGCAGATTTTTTTCCTTTGCCTACTTTAAGTTCAAATTGATAATTAGCATTTATCTGAACTCCCTAAATACATCACCTCTTGAGTATTATTAAAACAAAACCTCCTGAGTGTACCTTAATTAACTGAAAAGGAATTCAGCATTTGGACCCTTCTAATTCTGCTATTCTGTCATGTTACTATAATATTAGAATTACCTGTTACCCAGTCTCTATTTGTTCTTCTTATTTTCTAGAAGATGTGAGAACAGATTTGCATGAGGTATGATATGTTCCTCATTGAGTGTTACAAAAATGAATTTCATTTATATTTAAGAAACTTCATTGATGTAAAGTAAGACATTTTTAGGTTACTTCTAATTCAAGTTTTTGATTGCTAATGAATCTATAGCAAAAATAGCAATTTTTAAAAAAGACCTAGTTGTACCTCTAAAGTATACTGAAATTGTCCAATCATAAAAATTACTGGAGGGGCGAAATAATCTTTTATTCTGATCAACAATGAAGAGTCACTAATACAAAATATTTTTAAAAATCTGTCCTTGTTTAAAAAATAAACAAACCTATAAAAGCCCCTTCTAGGAGCAATTTGTAGAAAGTATACTGTAAGAAGTTATGCTTCAATTATGCATGACTAGAAAAACATGGAGAAAGCATTTTGGGGAGTTGCCATGTACTATTCACTAAAGTGGAAATTTAACAAATGGGACTCAAGTGACTTAAAAGAGCCAATTATTAGCAAAGACCCATAATGTCATTTGATTTTCACAACTGGCCAGTAAGTTCTCTGTCATTATTGCCATTTTCTTTATATAGGCAATGATGA
The DNA here is from genome assembly GCA_963574355.1 of Loris lydekkerianus. Taxonomy (NCBI): domain Eukaryota; kingdom Metazoa; phylum Chordata; class Mammalia; order Primates; family Lorisidae; genus Loris; species Loris lydekkerianus. The sequence goes on from CAUYPK010002905.1 coordinate 2,308, forward strand.
TCTTACCCACAGGCCAGGATAAGAATGCCCCCAGTAACTGATTTTGAATTCCCTGTTATCCATCTTTTCTAAGAGGTCTAATTGGAAGCATCAGAGATGCATGATTACTTACTTTTACTATATCTCGCCTACATTGAACTACTATTAGCTTAGTCAAACTCAAGAGAATGTACATATTTTAGTCCAGTACTTTTAAACATTAGCCTGCATAAGAATCACCTACAGAGCTTATTAAAACACAGACTTTAAGGTCCAAACTCCAAAGATTCTGATTCAGTAGGTCTCAGTGGGACCCAGAATTTGCATTTGAATAAGTTCTCAGGTGTTCCTTCCTACTACCAGTCCATGGTCTACTCTTTGAGTAATACTGTTACAGGCTATTGCTTTTAATTAATGTAGTGCCCAATAAAAGAACAGATTGCTAGAGCCACAAGGAGATCACCAGCCGGTCAGCAATAATGACTCTAATGCTAACAGGGCCAGCTGGCATGACCATGAGCTGTACAACTCTAGAGGGTACTACTTACATAGTCTACAACATACACAACTGTCCACTGCATCCTTGAGCAGTAAATGTGTTGTTCCAGGAGTAGGAATGGGAGAGGAAGAAGCAAAGAAGGGAAGGAAACAGTATTGGTTTGACCACTGGGGTTTGAATATTTCCCAGATCCAGGAATATAATTGTTGCCCATCTAGGGATATTGATTTAGAGTCAGAAACTTTATTTAAAGAGAAAATCTGAGATTGGCTTTGGAAGTCAGGGGTTGGGGAGTCTTGAAGTTCATATAGTACTATTTGGGACCCAGAGGACAAAGGACATCCCAAAGTTGATGAGAAGATCGTCCAACCTATTTCTATACAGAACACTCAGCGATTTTGTTGGACCAGACCTCTGGCATCATCAGGTGGCAGTTACTGAAGGATCCGCAGTGAGAATGCTAACAGCAGAAGAGGTATAAAAATTCATCCTCTTATTGGCTGGCAAACAACTGTCTCCCTCACAAAGACAGGGTCAGAAGAACTAAGCAACCATGAGATATCACCTGGGGTTGGGGGGAAGGGTGGAATGGGCAAGGGGAATCTTTAGGGAGACTTCAATGGAAAACAGGGCTAAGATCTGGGAGAATGCAGGTGGGGTATATAAAGCTTGCCAAATATTATTAATAACATAACCTCTTTCATGTTCACAGGCTGGTGAGTTCTGAGGACATCTAAAGAAAAGAATTAAAAAAATGCCAGCAATCTTAAGAATACAGATTGCAGAATGAAGTTGAAGTTGTGTATGTTGTAGACTATGTAAGTAGTACCCTCTAGAGTTGTACAGAAATATCTTCATTATTTTAGTATTAGGAGTGACTTGCTTTACTGACTGATCTCTGCTGCTCATAAACCACCTCTTCCACTGCCATTGCAATATGTCATTGGGTTATGACATCTGAAGCAAACCCCACCCCTGTGAGTGTGAGGACATTGGGTGAGCAGACTTGGCTCAGCCCAGGTCCACTGAATCATAGAGACCATTTTTCTCCTCCTCCCACATTACCTCCATGGCCCACAGAGGAGGCAAATTTACCTCTTTGAAAGTAACATGGAAAGAATATTTGTCCTCATTCCATCTCACTACTCCTCTCAAACAAGGAGTGACATGTCTAACTGATAAATTTGGGGAAGGGAAATGAATTTTCCCTAGCTTAGTTCTTTCTGTATTTGATATGGTATGGCCAGTCCTCAGGGGAAAAAATTCTTCTTATCTGCCAAGAAAGGATTTGCCACCCCCAAGAGAGAGAATACTATAGTTGTATGGTGGTAGCTGGGTGGCTAACCTAGTTCAAAACCATTTGGCTGCTGTTTCATGTCACATTCTCCCACCAGGGTCCCAACAAGAAACAGATGGCATATGCAAATTAGGATAATTTGAGGAGGGTATATTTACAAAGGGACTGTCTGCAAAGATGGGAACAGAGTATAGGAGAAAAATGGAGGATGGTACCAGGAGAGAGCAGCTAATAGCAGAGATTACCAGAAACCAGAGGTAAAAAATCCTGTAGGAAGGTCACCTTGAGAGGAGCTGTGATCTTTAGAACACAGAGCAGTGGCCTTCAGACAAGGGATGCAGCCAGCCTTCTTACACAGGCAGGAAGTCAGGAAGGTAAATACCCTAACATTGCTCTCCATTCTTCTCATCTTCCACCAGGGCTTCCTATTAGCTGAATCCAACCAGAAGCCCAGGGCCAGGGAGCCCACTGATGAAGTCATGTGATACACTCTGGAGGCCCACACATGTCACCGGCACTGCTGTCTCCATGCATGGCTAGCCAATGACTTCTGATGGAAAGCACCTGCAGCTCTTTACCTGATGCATTTCTCGAATCAATAAATTTTACTTGAGCTGCACAGAGATCAGCTGAAAGTACTGGATTGATACTGGTTCTGAAAGAACCATTTAACCAACGGTGGATAGGAGTTGGAGGATAATTACCCCAGCCCCTTGCCCCTCAGGGTAATTTCGAGGCACATTCTATATTATCTTCCAGAGTTTGCCAGTAGAGTTGAGCTCCAACTGTCCACTGTGGCAATGCTGGATACCAGATCCTTTCTAAGACTGCCTTCCTTCCCCTATCTCACTTCCCCATTGCCCCACCTAGATTTCTAAGGACCACCTCCCAAATGAACGGTTTAAGTCCTTGACTCAGGGTCTGCTGTGGGTGCACCCAAACTATGACATTAGAACATACAGGGCAAGCTGGATGTGGTGGCTCATGCCTGTGATCCCAGCACTATGGGAGGCTGAGGCAGATGGATTGCCTGAGCTCAGGAGTTCAAGACCAGCCTGAGCAAGAGCAAGACCCTATCTCTAAAAACATATAGCAGGGCATTTTGGCAGGTGTCTGTAGTCCCAGCTACTCAGAAGGCTGAGGTAAGAGGATCTCTTGAGCCCAGGAGTTTGAGGTTGCTATGAGCTCTGACACCACAGTACTCTATCCAAGATTTTCTCCAAAAAAATAAAATGAAAAAGAACACAGAGGGCAAAAGAACCAATAAATATCAGCCTGTAACAATCCAAGAATATCATTTAGAAATATGAACGATGATACCAGAATAAACAGGTAAAACAATTCAAAGTGATTGCCCTTGGAGGGTAGGGAGAATTTGGGATAGGGCTGGTGAAACAGGCAAGTAAGGAACAGTGGTGTTTGTTAAAACTTCATACTATTGTTTGATTATTGGATACATGTACACGTGCTTCTTTTTTAAAAATAAAAGATAAAAATGTGCTTACTTGCAGAATAGGAGCAGCAAGGGATTAAAAGACAAATAAAGAAATACAGGCTGATTAAGCTGGAGAGAGAAAGAAATTTCCTTGGGAGAAAGGTGATCTTAGTGGTCAGGCTAGAAAGATATGAAGAGACAAATGTGATAGTGGAGGCCAAATTTAATTTACCCCATGTGGAATGGGAGAAGCAACTGAGTCTAAGTGCTTGTAAATGTGGGAGTATAAAGCAGGGTGATGCTTTAGTCATAACTACCCCTTGAAAGGCAAATGGGGCTCAAAAGAAATGTAAAAGAGAAAGAGTAAAGATCTCAGAGTGCAAATGGGAATGGCTTCCCTTGAGAGTTCAGATGCAAGAAGTACTGAACAGCATCCCCTTAAAGCCAGAAATAGGATGCCCATAAAAATACAACCCGGTAAGTATACCTTGGAGAATGAAATGGCTCTACTAAGTAGTCACAGAAAACTTGGACTTGGACAGCCTTTGGAGGAAATGATGAAGAAGATCATCATAGAATATGCAAAACATTATAGGTGGGCACATTTCATGGTGACCCAGTTACTGTAGCAGGAATCCAGATATTGCTTGTCCTGTGAGAGAACACATTCCAAAAATTTATAAAACCAAGAGCTTCTCCCCCTAGGAATGGTTGAACAGGCTCCTATCAGACCATAGGTCTGTGGAAAAATATAGTAACACAAGAACATGAAGGCATAGAGAGAAAACAAATGAGGTAGATGTTGGAAGGGAGTGGCACTTGGAGGAAGAAGGTGGCGTAGAGTGAGTGTCTCTCTTTTGTGGCTTTAGTCCAAGGTTTGGCTGCAGTTGGCACCACACAGAGCAGCTAGAAGTCTGATGGAAAACCCAAAGTTATTCTGCCAAGAATGACCAGAAGAAAAGAGCAAGGAAAAATCCAGCTGTAAGAAAATGAAATAATTATCCCAGGAAGTATTTAGAGAGCTCCAAATAACACTACACAAATCTCTGCCTGGCCACTGAAGTCTAGGTAAGGACAAAATAACTACACTGAAATTTGAATCACTACCCAAGAAACAGAGTTTGATCTTTAAGTCTAACCAAGTTAATTGTCTAATCAAATGAGAAAAAAAATTCTTCAGAGGAATTAAATACAACCTAGTCTCTACAACACAATAATCACAATGTCTAGGATACAATCCCAAATACCTAACATGTAAAAACTAGGAAATTGAGACTCATTCTGAACAGAAACAATAAGCAATATAGACCAAACCCAAAGTGATTCAAATATTGGAATTAGCAGATAAGAGTCTTAAAGTAACTATGGTCAATGTGGTATAGAAAAATATGACCAAAATGAATGAGAAGATAAGAAATCTCAGCAGAAAAGAAGAAAACTGTCAAAGAATCAAGTGGAAATTCTAGAACCAAAAAGTAAAATGCTGAAATAAAAAATTCACTGGATGGGGCATAATGGGGATGATATAGGAAAGAGTTAGAGAACCTATGATAGATAAATAGAAATCACCCAATCAAAAGAATGAACAGTCAAAGAGGAAAGGGGAAAAGAAGAGAAAAAATATGAGGAAAAAGGGAGGAAGGAAGGAGGTAGGGATGGAGGAAGGAAGGAAGGAAGAGACAGAGGGAGGGAGGAAAGGAGGGAGAGAATGAAAGAAAAGAAAAGAAGGAAAAAGAAAAGGTGGTTGATTAAAGGGACCTGAGAGATAATATCAAAATGTCTAACACATTTACAGTTGGAATCTCAGAGGAATAGTAAAAAGAGAATGGGGAAGAAAAGAATATTTGAAGAAATCATGGTCAAAATGTTTCCAAATTTGGTAAAGGTCATAAATTTACAAATTGGAAAAGATTAGCAAGACCTAAGCAGTAAAAACATGAAGGAAACTATGGCTAGCACATGGCAGTCAAACTGCTAAAAACCAAAACTAAACCAAAAATCTTAAAACCTGAGAAAACTTTATTTTCTTCACATTATTTTAACTTCTCTGAAATAATGGGGGCCAAAGCCAAGTGGAATGACATATATCAAGTGTCATTTCCAAGTGTTGAAAAAAAGAAAAAATTACGTGTCCAGAGAAAATACTGTTCAAGATAAAACAAAGAATGAGTAAATAAAGATACAATCTTTAAAAAGGAACCAATAATAAATAAAAACAGAAACTAAAAAGAAGACTCATCAACAGCAGCTTTGTATTACAAGAAATGCAAAGAACATTCTTCAGGCTGGAGGGAAATGATACTAGTTGGAAACTTTGATCTTTAGGAAGAAATAAAAAGATTGGAAATGACCAAAAGCTGGTTATAAAAGGGGTGTTTGCTCAACTATAACTTGAACTTTATCCTCATATTTTAATCTAAAATAAATCTTAAAATATAGATAGATAAAAAAGAGGGTTTTTTCCTAGTTCAACCTTTAAAAATGCATACAACTTATATTCATGATCTAGGGAAGATGCAATAAATATGGCAGCTCTAGCATAAAGAACAAGTGGAGTAAATAAACCCCTGTAGATATAAGGTTTCTACATTTTACATAAAATAATAAATAATAATTCTAAGTGGACCATACAAAGTTAAGGATAGATATTGTAGTTCCTAGAGTAATTAGCAAAAGCATAATGCAAAGAGTTGTAGTTAAACAGTTAATTGGTTGATTGAAATGGAATTCTAAAACATATCCAGTTGAGCCAAAAGAAGGCATAAAAGAAGAAATAGAGGGACAAATTGATAGAAGGGATAAGCAGATATCAAAATGGTAGATATAAGTCCAAGGAGTGAAAAGAGTCTTTTCAACAAATGGCATTGGAATAATTGGATATCCATATAAGGATTAAAAAAAAAACAAAACTGTGACCGTTAGCTCACACTATACACAACAATTAATTAACGAAGACTCACATATATAATAAAAACTAAAACCATAAAGTTTTTAGGAGAGAATTTAGGAGAATAGCTTCATGACTAGGGGATAGGCAATGTTTTTTCTTAGGATACAAAAGCAATAACTGATTTGGGAAAAACAATAAATGAGACTTGGCCAAAAAGAAAGGTACTATGTATAAGAGTTTACTCAGGATATAGAGGAACCAAAAGAGAGAGTGTCACGCAGAGCTGCTAACAGTAGAGCGGGGAGAGTTCACCAGAACCCAGAAGGGGAGAATCAAGTGGCCGGCTGTGAGCCCCAGAACACGAACTGGTCAAGGAGGCAGTCTCCCCCGGGGAAGCCAGGAGGGGAATAAATATCCTCAGAGCACTCTTGTTAGTCTCTCCATCTCTCACTAGGCCTCTCCCTTGACTGAATCCACCCAGAAGACAAGAGCCAAGAAGCTGGTTGATACAGCATTGTAAGAGACACTATGGGCGCCCCGCCACCTCCACCCTACCATTTACATTCCCAAGCTATTTTGTTGGAATCACCTTTCAACATTTCTGTTATGGGATCACAGAAGAACTGCCAACTGGATCATTCTCGTACTTCCTATAGACACGCAGTCAAACCCTTGGTAACTCTCAGCCTCCTGGCTCCTTCAGCTCTCTCATGCTTCCCTTTGTATGTTCAAGGTTTCCAGAAAGCGTACTACCTTGGGTAGGCTATACATGTGCCCAACAGACTCCTGGGCTGGGAAAACTCTGGGTGACTGCCACACCCACGGCCTCCTGGGAGGACTCGCTCCTCCCTCTTCACCAGGCTTTATGACTACGGATCTTCTTATCCTAGCCAGGGTAGAGAGAACCAGTCACATAGCTATGTGCTTGCCTATGGTGTTTGAAAGGGATTGCAACTGACTGACTAAACTAAAAATTGGATGTGAGAGAGAGTAGGAGACATCCAGATGATGGGTTGCATTTAGTGAGTTGCTAAATTGTCAACACAGTAGAGCACTAGAATAGGATTAGACACTAATTTCTCAGGAGATTAATAAAAAATAGGTTTGCTAAAGCGCAACTGTTTCTTTAACCAATTTTCAATTCTTAATGAGACCTTCTGAGGCTTCCTGATATAGCCTAATAGACCTATTAGGAGATCAGAACAGACCTCAGTTCCTTACAACCTTAAAAAGCCCAACTGTATCTTTCTTTGTCTTAAGTGTCAGGCCTAAAAGAAAAAGGCAACATAGTACCTCACACAACTGAATGGACTTGGAGTAGTCAGACAACTCTGGCCCAGCAGCCCAATGGCATCACCCAAGACATTTCTCATTATCTATCCCTTTTGCCATCTGCAGTGTTGGCTTCATTTCCAGGTTCCAATACAAGCTCTTCTCTATGGTGGCTGCACTTTCAGCTCTTACAATTTTACAATCCACTGTTTGGAGGAAGCTTCTGATAGTTCCGCACAAGTTTTGAGATTCACTCTCACTGAATCAACTGAGGGGATGGCATTCCATCCATGAACCATCTTAGGGGCCAGGAGTACTGGAAAAAGCTAATCTGTCAATGTTCCACATCTGACATGGCTAAAAGTGGGACAGATGAAATTACGTAGGCACCCAAAGACATTGGGGATCGGGGAGAGTGAGACACGGCTACCCAAAGAGACCTCTGCAAGCACTGATTTATCAAGCTCCAGCGTTCACTATTAGAAAGCTCGCTTCTTACTAAATGCAGAATGCAAATGTCTACGTACAATAACTAAGAAAACATGAAGGCTACGTTGAACAGTTTGATGAGAATATTTCAGATTGTATATGAAGCCAGCACATTTTACCCCTTGTTTACACTAATGTACACAGCTATGATATAACAATTAAAAGAAATAAATATATATATATATATATATATATATATATATATATATATATAACAAATAAAAAAAAAAGAAAGAAAGAAAGAAAAAGAAAGTTCTCTGCTTAAGCCTTGGTCTTCCACTAACATGCCAAAGTCTTTGTCAAGGTATGATCATCATTCCTGGGCAGGTTTAGATTTGAGGAAGGGAGAGAGCAGTTGCAAGTGTGAGAGCCTTGGATACCTAGAAATGAAAAGAAACTATCAGAAAGGGAACTGGAAAAGGGAACTTTGGATGCTAATGACACATATGTCCTGCCAAAAATTTTGCCAAGTGTGTGTACTTCCCAGTGCCAATAATAAGGTACCTTTGGGCTGAACTGAGCATGGGATGTTCATTTGTCATCTCTGGCCTAGGAATGGCTTCAGAATTTTACTGATCATACCTGATATTTGAGACATTTTCAGTTAAACTCTGCTGGGCCACTCCAAAGAGGGAAAATGGGCACGTTTCAGGACTTCTCTCTCTAGTAAACTGAAATAAAGAAGATCTGCCATCAGTCATCCTCTTTCCTCTTCCTACTTAAATGCACAAACACAAAGCGTCAAAGGCATTCTATTCTTGCTAAGGTCAAAATCTATACAGAAAGGATGTTTCATGAAATAGCGCTGAGGATTCCATACTGTACCAACCCAGAGTCATGAATACTTTAAGGAGGCATCAATCACCCACGTTCGCCCCTACTTCATACCTATCCTGCCTCAGTGGTTCTCCGCCACAACCCCTGACAGCGATCTGGATCAAAGCAAGCTTACAGAACTCAAACGGGAGAGGCTGGTAAGCAAAAAAGACAGGGAACCAAAAAAATGTTAGCTTACTCCTTTACTACAAAAATAAGAAAGTTAGTGAGACACTTCAAAAATGGAATAAAGAGAAGAATATGTTTTTTAAAATTAGGCAAGCAATTAGTTTGAGCTGTTGGCATATTAATTTGAATATAAAATTTTTAAAGTAAAAGCTTCTACTGATTCACAACAAGATTTGACTTTTTTTTTTTTTTAGGCAGAGTTTTACTTTGTTGTCTTCTGTAGAGTACGGTGGTGTCATAGCTCACAGCATCTGCAAACTCATGGGCTCAAGTGATCCTCTTGCCTCAGCCTCCCAAGTACCTGGGACTATAGGTGCCTAGGCTGTTTTTAGAGTTGGGGTCACTCTCTTACAGGTCTCAAACTCCTGAGCCCAAAGTGATCCACCTGCCCCGGCCTCCCAGAGTGCTAGGATTACAAGTGTGAGCCACCATGCCTGGCCAAGAATTGACTTTCTTGTAATTTGTTTAAATTTGTAAGCATTTCAACAAATTATCCATATACAAAACAATAAACTTCCTACCTCCCACCACATACACAAAATTAGATCAAAATGAAATTGCTGACCCCATCAAGTGTTAGTGAGGATGTGGAGAAACCCTCACAGACCTGGTGTGAACGCAAACTAGTGCAGCTTGGGAAAGTGTCAGGCAGTTCAACGTACACCTACCCTATGATACAGACACTCCATACTTACTTACCCAAGAGAAGGGACAGCGTATGTCCTCACGAATACTTTTTGTTCACAGCAGCTTTATTTGTAACAGCTAAAAACTGGAAATAAAAGTCTCCCATCGACAAGTGAATGAATAAATAAACTGAGGTATGGTGATGCAATAGTTTACTACTCAGCAATAAAATTCACAAACTATCAGCACAGAAAGCAATACGGATGAAGGTGAAAATGCATGAGACTGTGCGGAGTAAAAGAAGTCAGTTCCCCCTTCAAAAGTACAGAAGGTATGAGTCCATGTATAAATAATTACTTAAGATGGAAACTCATCTATACCGACAGAAACCAGATCACCAGTTGCCTGGCCATGGGGATTGGGGGCAGGTCTGTGGAGTGGAAAAGGAGGTACATGAGGAAGGGATTGCAAAGGGAAACAAAGAGAAAATTTGAGGGGGTTATGATTATGTTCCCCGTCTTGACTGTGGTGAAAATTTAAAAGGTGTACAGATGTCAAAACTTATCAAACTGAGGCTGGGCACAATGGCTCTCTGGCACTCTGGGAGGCCGAGGCAGGTGAATTGCTTGAGCTCAAGACTGAGCATGAGTGAGACCTCATCTCTACTGAAAATAGAAAAACTAGCTGGGTATTGTGGTGGGTGCCTATAGTCCCAGTTACTCCAGAGGCTGAGGCAGGAGGATCTCTTGAGCCCAGGAGTTTGGGGTTGCTGTGAGCTATGATGCCACTGCATTCTACCCAGGGGGAGAGAGTGAGACTCCCTCTCAAAAAAGAAAAAGAAAAAACTTATCAAACAGTATACTTTAAATATGTGTGATTTATTGTATGTCAGTATACCTCAGTAAAATATCAAACAAATAAAATACACATATATATTTGTTGGAAATATCCAGTCATATTGTCTTTGACAATATTTGCTGAAGCTATTTTTTAAAAGATTTGAGATAAAAGCTCTACACTCCGAAGGCTTCCAACATTGTTGGAAAGTTCAATTTTGGACGTGTGAGGTTGGAGCTGTATTAGGGACAGACCGGTGTAGATGTAGGATGCTGAGGCGTAGAGCTAGGGACAGGTTGGTGAGCTGTAGACATGGAGTTACAGGATGCACAGAGTTAGTGGAATAACTTGCATGAAAGAGATGTCTAGAAATAGATTATAGACTGAGAAATGAAAAGAACTGAGCCCAGAACACCAGAAACACCAACATTTAAGAGGCAGAAGGAAGGTAAGTCAGCGTGAGGTTAAAAAGAGGCACTCCAGGGCTTGAACATGAAATGCTGAGCAAAGTTCTCAAAGTGCTGGCGAGTTCTCAAAAGGGGGACAGAGAGAAATGACTCACGGAGGCCATGGAAGCTAAGCAGTGAGCAGTGTCAACTGCATTTGGCAACTAGGTCTTCAGTGACCTCGGTGACAGTACTTTTCCTGTCACTGCAGAGAGGAAGCCAGACACCAGTGTGCTAATATTCTTGCTTTGCACGTTGCTTATTATAAAGGAGACAGAATAGAACAGCTAGACATTTGGGTCATTCCTTCTCAGACAGGACATGACAGCACACCACAGCACTGCAAAGACCATCTTCGTGTGTCTAGACCTCCCGCTCTCATCTCTCTTCTTTTCCCTTTTCCCAGGTGAACACCATCACAGACTCCTAATTTTGATCAGAATCTGTGGCAACCATCACACCATTCTTCTTTTTCTCCTTCACTCAAGCCCCTGGACCTCTTCCTTCTTTCTAGCACCTTCGAGCCTCTAGAAAGAGTGGTTCACACCACCATCTCCACTTCCTCACACTCTCCCCTCCCCTCACCATGTTTAGGCATCCAGGAATCTGGTCCTGATAGAAAAGGGATGGAGGGAACATTTGGTGTGCCAGGTGGGGTAGCCTACAGAGCTCGCAACCAAATGCTGGGTGATTTTCCAGAAGAGGACTGTGCTGGAATGTCTCTTTAATCCTAGCTTCTCCACGTCCCCTGTGGCTGATGCAGTTCACCCTTTGGTTTAATGGCTCAGAATTCTCAGCTAAGCCCTCTGAGTGCCTCTTTTCAACCTCACACTGACTTCTCTTCTTTCTCCTGCCTCTTAAATGTTGATGTTCCTGGTATTCTGGGCTTCATTCTTTTCACTCCTCAGACTAGAACATGCCCAGTACCTAAGACCTTCATTCCCAGTTTGACAACTAGATTGCTAATCTTCGTATTTTTCCTCTTTGTGGCCTCCTTGGCTCAGAATCATTCTCTAGCTATAAATCTTGATGCTTCGACTTCTTTGTAGAAATTAGGTTTTCTTCTTTTTGGAAAGAAATATGGAGAACCCTCAAAGAACTCAAACTAGACCTCCCATTTGATCCTGCAATTCCATTACTGGGCATCTACATAGAAGGAAAAAAATCCTTTGATTGTAAGGACACTTGCACTGGACTGTTTGTCACAGCTCAATTTACAATCACCAAAATGTGGAAACAGCCTAAATGCCCCCTAACCCAGGAATGGATTAACAAGCTGTGGTATATGTACACCATAGAATACTATTCAGCCATTAAAAAAATTGGAGACTTTACAGCCTTTGTAGTAACCTGGATGGAAGTGGAACACATTATTCTTAGTAAAGCATCATAAGAATGGAGAAGCATGAATCCTATGTACTCAATTTTGATATGAGACAATTAATGGCAATTAATGACATGGTGCAGGTGGGGAAAGGAAGAGCAGAGAGAGGGAAGGAGGGAGGGGATGGGGTCTTGGTGTGTACCACACCTTTTGGGGGGCGAGACACGATTGTAAGAGGGACTTTACCTAACAAATGCAATGAGTGTAACCTGGTTTCTTGTACCCTCAATGAATCCCCAACAATTAAAAAAAGAAAGAAAGAAAGAAAGAAATTAGGTTTTTTTGACTTTTTCCTTCACCTGGGCTGTCAGACACCCATTCTCATTAATGGCATTTCCAGGTTCTTCCCCGAGATTGTTGGTAAACAAATGTTTTCATTTCTAGAGGTTAACTGGAGCAGGCTTATACTAGCTTAGGAAAGAAAATTGTTAAAAATAGTAATTATATAAAATAACTTGCTAAGCTATTGGTGGATCTAAATTGTCCATGTGGAAATCAGCAAACACTACTAATCAGGGCTTTCTTTTCCCCTGACAGGTTTCCCAACACACCAGTCCTTATGTCTCTCATAATTGTCCTCTCTGCATGCACACACAGCGGGCATTTCTCTCCTCAGGTCTCTTAGCCTTCCATATTCAGCTATAGCTGGTGATTCAACACTGTGGCTTCTACTTTAAAAATTTTCACTTATAACATTTGATAATGGCATATATATTTTGAAAATTCATTCTGGACCCTAAAAGACTTTTCTGAAACTGCTGACCGCATTATTTGAGAACTGCTAATGTAGTCCATCTGTCTATCTTCAGAACACATATAATCGTACAGAAGAATTACTTGCAAGGAGAAACCTCTATCCCTAAAATGATGTTTCAGTGACAGGAATTCATCTATCAGCATCAGAGGTGACGCATCACAGAATACTAACTGCAGTTAACATTGAGAGGAAGAGGACCAATTAATTGTCACAGGTATTTCAGAAAGCTGGGTGCAAAATGTGCCATGATAAAGCTGCAGGAGACGACTAAAATTCTGAAAGGCCTTGTCTTTGGCAGGAATTATACCAATTCAGACCATGCTGTTACCTCGGATATTGACCAGGATCTCTGTTACATGTCTTTAATTAAAAACAATGAAAAATTAATTATTACTTATCATTAAATTATTTTAGTTTAAAAAAATCATTCAAAACATGTAAGGAAAAATAATAAAAAGGATGACAGAAGCCTGGAAACCATTAACAATTTTTAAGGGACATGCCAATGTTTGATTAAATAGGAACTAATATTTCTCAGCGTAAAAAACACATAAAGGTTGCTACCTTTACGTGCTAATATCATAGAGACCTGAGCGCGCACTGTGCAGACACACTGCCTTGTTTCTCGTTAGGGCTTAACCACTCGCCAGCTCTATGATTTGGGGCAAATTACTGAATCTCTCTGTGCCTTAGCTTTCTCATATATACTACAGAAATAAAAACCTACCTGACATGATTACTGTGAAACTAAAATAACACATACACTACTTAGAAGAGTGGCTCACATTTAGTAAATAATTAATGATGATTTGCTCTCATTTTCATTATCGATGCTATTTTTGTAGCACTTGCCACGTTCCAGGGTCTGGGCTCCTGGGTTTACATTCACTCTTCTGTAATCCTATCAGGGATGTGGCAACGTTAGGCCCACTCAATGAGTTAACGAAACTGAACCTCAGTGAAATGATGTAATTTTTCCTAGGTTTTATGTCTAGTAAATGTGAAAAAACTTGGCTCAATATATTTTTGGAGACTTCATTTAAAGATAAAAAGATGTAAAACCGCAGCTTGTATTGGAATCCCAAACTTCCCGATATTTAATATTCTACTGGAAATTTTTACCTTATGGTCAACTGAACCCTTGCATGTTGTAGCATAAACTATTGTTATTCTGGCTTCAGCAGAGGCAGGAAAGTTCGTCAGTATCCTTGTGTTTTCACTTGAAGACTTTTATTATGTTGCTCTTCTGACTTGTCTTTTCCAGGTTTTACAAATACTCTGTTCCCACAGGTCTTCCTCATGAATCCGATTTGCTAACCACAGAATAATCTCTGTAAAAGTATTTCCACTTTCACTAACAGTATTTTTTAAATTAGACTTTAAAGTTCATTACTCATGTATGTAGGGCACAGTATCCTTTGGCTGAACTTACTTCCCTCATGAAGAAGCTGAATATAAAGATTTTTCCCCCCTCTGGTTTAGATTCTTATTCCAGCTTCCTATCTAGAAGCTGCTTCCTGCAATACCACAATGAATTTAATAAGGGTTCCTTTTTCAAGTTTGCATACCTTTTTTTTCATAGAGGTGAATCTAGAAATGTACCACAATATAGTTAATAATGATATTTTTTAAGAATTTCAGTTTCAAGATGTATGTATCCTTATTTCACAGGAGTAAGTCCAGATTCACTTGTACAGCAGCCTACACAGCTGACCACCTCCTTAAGTTGATCTGAGTTTCATAGACCAGACATGCACCATAATGAACACAATGGAAGTTCCTTACGGTGACAACTTCCTTATGTTGACCAGTTTGTCACAGTCTGTTGGGTGGTCAACTTACAGAGGTTCTACTGTATTTAGTTGTGTGATCAGGAAGACAAAGGGCAGTGTGGACTGGTATGGACTGTATGACTGGTGTCCTAGAAAAAGGGGGAAATTTGGATATAGAGATAGACATGACTAGTGGAAAGACAATGTGAAGAGACACAAGGAGAAAGTGACCATCTCTAAGCCACGGAGAGAGACCTGATGCAGATCTTTCCTTTGCAGCTCTCAGAAAGAATCAATCCTGTCAACACTCTGATCTCGGACATTCAGCTTCCAGACCTGTAAGACAATAAATTCTCATTATTTTTATCCATTCAGTTTGTGATTTTCTGTTATGAGAAAACTCATATACCATCTCCATGCCCTAAGCACACCCCATATCTCAGCTTCCACTCTAGGCAAGGCCAGTCACACAATTGGGAAGATTTAGGCAAAAGCATTCAGAACACAACCAATCAGAAGTCCACTCACATCTGCCTTTGCTTCATTCTTAGGCTGTGACTCAGAGGGATCCAGAGGTTTCCCTTTTTTAAATAGTGACTTTTGGTCTACAATAAGACCCCTTTCGTGTGACATCCAAAAGTCAACACCAGTAATCCTTTATTTGTAAGGTAAATAATAGACAAATATTTTAGAGTATAAGCTACACTCAAGAGATCAAACTTTGTGTTGCATAACAGATCACCATGGCACTAATTAAAATAAGTGGTTAATGACTATGCAAGATGTTCTATCTCACTAGTAACCAGGTTTGTGACAAAACCTCTCTTAATAAAAAGAAGATGCTAATACAGTTTGACTTGAACAGCAGGGAGTCAGGAGAACTGACCCCCTGTAGTAGACAAGTCACGTATAACTTTTAATTCCCCCCCAAACTTGACTACACATAGCCTGCTGTTAACTAGAAGCCTCAACAGTAACATAAACTTATTTTGTATGTGATATGTGTTATATACAGCATTCATGTAATACAGTAAGGTAGAGACAAGAAGATGTTAAGAAAATCACAAAGAAAATACGAGATCAGACAATTAAGTTTGTGAACTCATTCTAAAAAAAATTGCTAGATATCTCACTGCTGAATATCCTTATGGTCACCTTTGAGGTATTCCCCTTGGAAGCTATGCACTCATGCTGCCAGCCCCTCGTCTACCCTTCAAAAGCAATTTTGGAATTCTTTTTCTGAAATGGCTATGGGAACTATCCTAGGAAGAGGTCTGATAATTAAGTTCTCAGACTCATCCTAGAAAAGGTGCTACATATTTCATTGCTAAATATCACTACAGTCAATGGGAGTATTTGAAAATGAATGTAGTGATAGTCAACAATAAGGTCTGTAGCACTTTTTCTAGGATGCATTTGTGAGCTTAATTGTCCGATCTCCTATATTTACTATTCAATAAATGGAAGTAGATACTCATCAAAGTCTTCGTCCTCATCACCTTCACACTGAGAAGGCTGAGGAGAAGAGAAAGGAGGGGTCGGCAGAAGCCGCAAGGCAGAAGAAATGGAAGGGGAGGCAGGAGAGGCAGAGATAGTGTCAATTTATTGACAAATATCTACATATAAGCAGACCCACGCGGTTCAAACCCATGTTACTCAAGGGTTGGTCACTGTATACATCAAACACTAGATGCATACATCTAGAATGAGAGAGAGCCTGTTCGCCTACAACACACAGCTGGTGCCATTTGTCTTCAGACTGGCCCAACTAAGGTCGACTGAAGCTAGAATTAGCTTCCTAAAATACACAGTGACATGTAATGTTTAAAACTCAAAATATCAGGCGGCGCCTGTGGCTCAAAGGAGTAGGGCACTGGCCCCATATGCTGGAGGTGGCGGGTTCAAGCTCAGCCCTGGCCAAAAAACGCAAAAAACAAAAACAAACAAAAAACCCAAACATCTATACACATACATGTTCATTTCAGACAACACCTCTAAGAATAGGTTTTTAACCTAAAAATGTCTGAAGCAGTGAAAAGATAACCTTAATATTTACCTCCTAATAATGAGTTCAGCCAAAGTACATGGTTTGAGTTTTTTCTTTCCAACATGTTTCACCCTCAAGCCAGCAAGGTTATAATTTCTCTTCTGAACCCAAGTCTTCCTCTTTTCTGGAAAATTTCCAGGCAGAACCTTGGTTTCAGATCCTAACAGCTGGATCAGCTGTGCTGGAACACCAAGGGAGTGAGTCACTACTTGGCTTTGCCTCAGCGGGTCCTGGCTAAGTCTTTGTTCCTTTGCCCATCCATTCCTCAATCCTTCGGCCTTGGCCAGTGGCCACAACTGGCTTTTCTTTTAGTCCCTGCTCCCTTCTACCATTTTACTTTACACAAAATATTGTAATTA
Source organism: Loris lydekkerianus (assembly GCA_963574355.1). Taxonomy (NCBI): domain Eukaryota; kingdom Metazoa; phylum Chordata; class Mammalia; order Primates; family Lorisidae; genus Loris; species Loris lydekkerianus. Next base: position 19,403 of record CAUYPK010002905.1, read on the forward strand.
TAAAAATGACATACAAGAGAAAAAAGAAGTGTACACAGTTGAAAGTGGAAATTCCTTCACTTTCATCTGCACCCTAAGGGTTACCAGAGTCAACAGCATATATTTCTCTCCCTCCCTGCTGGGAGGGTGCATGGTGTACACAGTGTTCTGACTTGGTCTTATCACTCAAAAAGACATCATGGACCTGCTTTCCTGTCAACACATACACATTTACCCCATGTTGGACTGTTATTGATGATTCCATAGGGTACATGTGTCTAGTTTATTTAACTATTCCTCTGTAAGTGTGGATGTGTGCTCCAGAGTTTTTTTGGCTCTTACAAAAAAAACTACAATAGACAGACATGTAAATATATTTTTGTACACTTAGTATTTCTTCAGGAGAGACTATTTGTAGTGAAAAAAATACAAACGATATGTGCATTTTAAATATTTATAGGTATTGCAAGTATATACACTCACAAACACTTGATATTAAAGTATAATATAGTATATACACTCACAAACACTTGATATTAAAACTTTTTTTGGCCAATCTGATAAATATAAGACGTTATCTTATTGTTATCCTCACTCTGATCAGTGGTGAGGTCGAGTAGGCTTTCGTATACTTATCAGCACAAATTCCTTCTTTTGAGAATTGTCTCTTCATGTCTTTTTTCTCCATTTTCTTATTTTGCTTTTTTTTAAATATTAATTTCTAGAATTCACACATACATCAATCCTTTCCTGGGGTGTATTCAAGCTGCATACATTTTCTCCCATTACTCTCAGGTAACACTGTCTATGGTAGAGAAATGTTAAAATTTTTGTAATCATATGTGTTTAATCTTTTCTATAGTAACTCCTGGTGTTTTGCCATGGTTTTTCTAGCTAATATTATAAAGATTCCCTTATATTTTCATTTAGTGTTTTATAGTTTTCTTATGTTTAGATTATTAACCTAGCTGTAATTTTTTCCCAGAATATGGACTAAGATAGCGTACTAGTTATGCTTAACTCAGCAGAAGGGTTTTTTGCTTAGATAACAGTTTATTGTGGGTGTTCAGTAAGTAGACACCATCAGGAGACTCCTAGACTCCTTCCATCTTATTTCTACCCTCCTCTAGGTAAGGGGTCAATAAATTTCTGCCCACAGGCCACATCCAGCCCACTGCCTATTTTTATAAATAAGTATTATTGGAACATAGCCTTGCTCATTGTTTAACACATATGGCTATTTTCCCATGAAATAGCAGAAATCGGTAGTTAATAATGGAGTCTGTATGACTCACGAAGCCTAAAATATTTACAATATGGCCCTTTGTAGAAAAAGTTGACTGACTCCTCCTTTGAAGTCTGAAGGTCTTTAGTTTCCGCAAGGCAGATGTGGAAGAGAGATCACCCAAGAGGCTTTCCATGGGTGGCCCTGGCAGTGAAGTACAAAACTTTCACCTACATTCCACTGGAACTCAGTCACCTGGCCTCTGGCCTTACCTACCAAATTGAGAAGCTAAGAAATATAAAGTAGTTATAAAGGCAATGATCAGCCATTCTTTGCCAAGGATACCTTGCAGTTATTCATTTCTTTCTTCCTCTCTATCATTAATCAGAATAGGCTAGATTATACTACAGAAACAATCCTTCAATCTCAGTTGCTTAGAATTCAAAGGTTTACTTCTTGTTCACAATGCAAATCCACCAAGGTTCAGCAGGGACGGCATTGCTCAGTGTGGTCATTCACTCTAGCCAGACGGAGTGGCCGCTACCATGCCACTTCATGCTGCAGTACTGACAGCAAAAAGAATGTGGTGACACGTGTACCCGGGTGCCAGCTCTTAACTTCTGCCTGAGTGATACTCATCACTTCCATCCACTTTCCACTAGCTGAAGCAACTTGCAGGGCTATACTATACCTCAGTCAGGTGGGAAAGTGCCATCACGCCATGTGGTTTGAAAGGAAGCAGAGCTGAAATGCCTGTGAAAAGCCCAATGGAAAGCACACTCTCACCCACCACAGTCACCCCCTACCTAATTAGGAGCGACAATCCAGATTCCATTCAGTCACTGTACCCAAAGTCCAGGATCCCTAGAGGGTGAGCACCCTCCCCATTAGGTCTGAACATTGCCTAGTGATCTGGAGCTTAGCAACTAAAATCATTCTCTGTCCCCACCACTTCTTCAGGCACCAAAATTTCAATAAATTCACAAGGAATCATGGCCTAAAACAGGCTTCCAGGATCAGAGCTACTTCTATGAATGTGAACCCTGCAGTAAAGGACCAAGCCAAGAGAGCCTGGCGTGATGATGGGTGGAAAGGAGGGAATGTGGCATTTTGCAGAAATCAGTACTGTAAGAGAAAAGCCTATTGAAAGACCTGGGATTATTCCTCTATGCTTACAACTCAGTGCCTTGAATAAAGGGCGTAGGTGACTATATAGAAGAAAGCAGTAGACATTGATTATGTCTGCATGAAAACATTAGAAAACATAAACAAACATACTTTGTTCATCCCTCAGAAAAACACTTGCTCTTGTGGTTTTTGTTTGTTTACTGAAGGAAAAAACATCCACTTTTCTACTTAGTTGAGAAAACAGAAAAATGAGACTGACGGATCATAATCACAGAGAATCATTTTGAACAACAGCGTCAAACTAGCATTAGATAGATAAGCTCTGATCACATTTTCAATGTGACTTTTCAAATAAATTTTCAATACCTGGTGAAAACACCATTATATATCTTTTTTTCTTCTATTTCTTTGAATTTTTGTATCTCCGTGTGTCAATAGAATGTAATTCAGATTTTTAAAAATCATTTATGCTTAACTCATCAAAATGCATTGTTAAGTTGTTTGATGGGCATGAAGCTTTTCCATGTGTTCCAATAAGCATTTTAAATTCTCTCTACCAAAAACAGAAGTTTTCATTTTTTTTCCAGAAAAAAAATTAATTTGAACAGCAAAAGGTTCAATTTTGATTTGAAACCCACTGTCTAAAAAACTTTTAAAAGTCTGATTTCTTTTACTGGGCCCCTCTGCTAACTTTCGAAAAGATGTAATTGCTTTCTTCAGAATTACTTTATACTATCCTGGGGGAGACCTCCATGCCCTGCAGAGGATTAGTTTTAGTCTAGTTTGTGGTATAGTAGCTGCTGGTGCACTCTTACTCTCCATTTGTTGTTGGGTTTTTTGTTGTTGTTGTTTGTTTGTTTTTTATCAATTCACTGCTTTCACATCTTTACTCTCAACACACATAGCAGTTATTTTTATAGTCACTACTTACAGTGCTTAGTGGGGAAACAGCCCTTAACTATAAAAGGCTTCTGAAAACCCTTTCTTTCCTCTGCTCATATTCAGTCCTTGAAAGCATTTTTCTATCAGACTTCACTAAGCAAGTCGGATTTGGAGTCCTAGAAAGATTATGAAGTGGTAGGAGAAGGAAATGAAGGCTGAATTCAATGTCACTTCCAAAGCTCTTCCCAGAAAAGAATTACATTATTACTCACTTTGGAGTTCTAATTATTAAGGAAACTTCCCCATAACTTATTTTGCCAGAGTGCATAAAATTCCAAGTTAAATCGCTACAGATTAGCTATTACGGCTGAACTTCTTGAGCAATGGGGTGATCCTTGCCTTTTATATGTAGAATGGCTTCTAGAAGCAAGCTTTCCGATCTGTAGCACAGGTGGGGCCAGACCAGCTAGGTTCAAATCTTTCCTCCATCAGTTACTAGCTAAACACCTCTGTGCCTAAGTTGCTGTCGGTAATATTAGCTAGAAAAAATAAAACAGGACCACCTAATGGGGTTGTGGGAAGGATTAAATGGTTCTTAGCACTAGCGAATGTTTGTTAAATAAACTCTGTGATCACACACCAATCCAGGGTGACCATAAGGTAGATAGAACCACCACAAGTCATGTAAGAAAACGAGTTTCTTTCATTTTAGCTCCTCTCCTCCTCACTACGGTTGTGCTTTGTCAGCAGCGACAGTTATGTTAGCAGATTTGAACTTCACCAGAAAGATGTTTGTATTTTATTTCAAATTATGAATTCCTGAAGATCGGGATGGTGTATGATTCTGCGGTGCACTCGCGGGGGCCCAGTAGAGTCTGGAGATTGAGAAGCATAAAGGACTCTGGTATGATATTTGTAAAGCTTTTGACATCTAAGGAGCTGCTGAAAAACAGTTACTGGTATTGAGAAAAAGGCAAGCTAAGAAGTCACCCTTCCAAAAAAAAAAAAAAAAAAAATTGGAGAGCTGCCTGCATTTCACTCTGCTGCCTCTGGAAGAGGGGTGTTATCTAAAGTGCTTCCATCATGAATAATGATTGAGAAACTGCCTGTACTCTCGGGCTACTGTACCCCAGGCAGCTACCTATCTGTAACTTGGTTACCACACACACGTTTAGAGCCAGCGTGGAGCCCGGCCGCCGCGGAAGGGGGCCCAGCGCCCCAGGGTAGCCGGCTTTCCAGGCTCAGTCCGAGCCCCCGCGCCTCTTCGGAGCCTGATTTTTCAGGTCACTTCCGAATAAGCTCCCTTTGTTTACATTTTGAGCTTGGCTTTGCTCCAGAAAGCATTACTACAGTCTAAAAAAGAGAAGCGTCTTGCATTTGCAGACAGTGCCCGGGGGAGCAAAGTTCATTTCCCTGGGCAGAGGAGGACAATTCTCTTGTAACACGTGCGAGTGTGACAAAATCTTTCAGTAACAGGAGGACTTTCAGTGAAGTAGAGGTTTGAGGGAAAGCCGAGAAGGTTGGTGTGGGGCAAGCAAGCAAAGTGCGGAAGCTATACGGGGATTCTTCTAGAAAGTGGGGTGGGAAAGGAGCTGGGGTGGGAAAGGAGCTAGGGAGGGCGTGCAGAGGGAAGGGATCTGTGTCAGAACGTGCGTGTGAGCGGATACAAAACCCGAGAGAGGCGTGAGCAGCGCCGTGTGTGCGAGCGGGAGCGAGGGGCGCCGGCTCGGGGTGTGTGCGCCTGGTGAGTGACACCGAGGGGCGGGCTGGCCGGCGGGCCGGCGGGCGGGGGCAGCTGCGAGGGGCGGGAGTGTCCCTGCGTGGAGCGGCCGAGCCCGAGTTGTCTCAGTGAAGGAATCCAGTCCGGGGGCCGAGCCGGCTGCGCCCTCCGCCGCGAGCGCCGGCAGCGCGGGGCGAGCTGCGGACAGCGCGCGGCCCAGGCAGCGGCTCCCGCTCGGCCGGCCCTCCGCGCCGCAGGGGCCGCCACCGCCGCGCCACCTTCCCCGGCACCGCGCCCCCGGCTCCCGGCCCCGGCCTGGGACAGAGCGGCCGGCGCTAGGCGCAGAGGTAAGTGTGGCACCCCCGCCTCCGCCTGCCGGGACCCGCTCCGGGCCAGCCGGTCCGGCCCGTGGCGCGGGCGGACGCGGCGGGCCTGAGCAGCCGGGACGGAGACTCCGGCCGGGCAGCTCGTTCCGCAGCCCGCCGCCCAGCCCCCGCCGCCTCCCGGGGCGCTGGGTGTGGCCCGCGCTCAGCGCCGACGCGGACTGGCGGCGCGGACCCGACGCGGAGGTCGCCGTCTTTTCTTTAGCGGACCGGGCGGGCGAGCGGCAGGAGGCGGTGGGGCGGGCGTGTGGCCGCCGCGCTCCGACGTGGACCCGCCGGCCCCGGATCCAAATCGCCCGCGGCTGCGGTCCCTCTCCTGCCCTCCTCCTGTGCGGGCGCCCCATCCAGTACCAAACCCGAGCGAGCCCCGCCGCCGCCTGCCGCCTTCTGGCTCCGAGCTGCGGAGCTGCCCGCCGGAGGCGGCCGGGACCATCCCGCCCCCAGCTCCCGGCGGGGAAAGGGAGCCCGGAAACCTACGCCCCTCGGCGCCCGGGGCCCGCGCGTTCGCGTACTCGCTGCGATGGCAGGCGCGGGTGACAGGAGTAGACGCCGAGCGCCCCGGCCGCGCGAGGAAGGGGTCGTGCCGCCGCATCTGGCAGGGTGCACCGCGGACTCCGCAGGAGGCGGACGGGAGCAGAAGACTGGGCTGTCTCGGAGGCGCCCGGAGGGGTCTTCCCGCTCTCCCGACGAGCTTGGCTTTGGCCGGTCTCCGAAGGTTGCCCTGCTGGATCCCCCCCTGCTCCGCGGCTCATGCCTTTTGCAGACGCCGGGGTGCAGGGCCGAGACTTTCCCCTGGACATGGATGCGAACGAAACCTCCCATCTTTGCGAGTGGAGGTTTCCAGTTATCCGAGTGGGGGTAGGGTGAGGAGCTCGATATATGTGTTTGTGAACTTGAAAAGCTTTTCAGTTTTCAGCGATCCTGGTTTTAGCGCCTATCAAGGATTTGGAGACCTGACAGTTTAATTAAAGATTCTTTACGTACAGCATTTTTCTTCGAGTTTACTACATGGTTTGTAGCTTGAGAACTGGTGAAAGTCATTCAGCTTCAAACATAGCTTCTTTCCTTACATAAAATGTTACGTGTAGTATTTTCACCTGCTTATTAAAAAGAAAAAAAAAAAAGACATTTAAGTGTTTACCAGACCCCCTCACAAACTTTAAGAAAAAACAACTCTAAAATTTTAGAACCAGTACAGAGAAAATGGTTCTATGTTAATATTTTAAAGAGTAAGGTCGTGTGACATTTACAACATTGTTTTAGTTTGTCTTAAAGAAACAATTCACTACCACTGTGATTGAGTCTGTTTTCCAGAGATTAAGCAGATGTGTAATATGGCAGGGGAAAGAAAGGACAGGAAGTCAAAATCGCTTCATTCTAGGGGGAAGGCGGGGCAGGAGAGGGCCCATTCAAGTAACACAACCACTTATTTTGAAAGATACTCTAAAAACAAAGTACAAAGTTGCCTTCTGGATAAAGTATTTTATAGGCCTTATGAAATTGCCTTACTTAACCAGAAAGCAATGTGTTGTTAGATGGGAGCAATTTTATCTAGTAACTATGTTTAAAAATATCTGTGTTTGATAATATTTGCTGGATTTTAAATGGGGAAAAATCAACTTTGGGAATGATCTATTTGGACAAGACAAATACTGCAGTCTCTAATTAGAGTTTTGGAATAAACTCAAGCTGTGTTAAAACCTATTTTATGGAGGAGCAGTACAGAAAACATGTCAAATTCTGTATGTGTGGCTTTAAATCCACACACACACACAGACACACTCCCACAATCTAGAGACCAGCCTCAAAAGATAATTTGCATAAAAATACAATCACTTGAATGCAGAGACTATTTGAGAGGTTAGTAAAAACTGAACATCTGGGAAAGGAGTGAATTAATTGGCAATTTTCTTTCTTTAATCCTTGAAAATATTAAATAATTTCCTAAGAATCAACTTAGTTTAATGTGCACATTTAGACAGGCAAAATGATCAAGACTCCTTTTGTATTCATTTTGTTTCAGGGAGTCTTCAGTTGATAGTTTCTCTGCTTACACTGATTTTCAAGAGGCCATTGTGAAGAGAGGTTATTACAGCTTGTGAAGCTGCTCTGCCACGCCAGTAATGATGGAGAAAAGAGAATACTTAGGCCGCACCATTGCAGTCTTTGAAGCACTGCCAGTCTGTAGCATCTTACAGACCTTTGCCATGTAAATGATAGTACTTTCCATCAGAAGTTAAGCTTTAGAAATATCTCACCTTTGGTCCTAATTTTTATCAGTTCCTCAGTCTGCAATCAGGAAATTGTGCTACCATTCACCATGCATGTATGCTGAGGGCACAGGTAGTCTTTACTCTGTTACTGTTACACAGTTTCAGTCAGTATCTTAGGAGGTGAGCCAGGATAAGAACTTCTGGTTACATTTTTGACAAGATGAAAGCAGTTGAGGCTGTTTAAGGTGAGATGTTGGTTGCTACCACCTGCCTTGCCATGTGGCAAGAGTAGGTACTGCTCAGACCCTGCTCCACAGTGCTTCCTTTTTAATCCTCTTCTGTAGCATTTTTACTATTATTTGACTCTAATAATTAGACCACATATTGGTTAAAATTTCTGTACGCAGAACAGCAGCTTTTATAAGCACGACACAGGACATGAGTGTAGACAGATATTAGTGATTGGGCCTATTTATTGATCTCTGAAAGGTTGTACATAATTCAGCTAATCAATTCATTCCATCACTGTTCTACCTTAGAGTATAATCACACAATTAAAATATGATTTTCATGATGCAAACAGTGAAAAATCCAGTAAACATAATTATAGAAGAAAAACAAACCTTTCTTTTTTCTTCTTTTTTTTTTTTTTTGAAGTAGTCTGCTATGAAGGTGTTATTTCCTTGACACATCAAAATGGCTAATTTGGAATTGGGATGCTTGTTATGTAAATAGACCATATGTTGAATTTCTACAGAAGTTTATTCATTCAGGGTTGTGGTAATGGCTAGGATCCCCTAAGTACCATTGCTGTGAAAAACAGACCTTAAAGATATATTTCCCTCTCCTATTTTTATTGTTTTTATTATTTTTGTTTAGTAGCTTGTATTTTTATTTTTCTAATAAAAAAAATCTTGAATGTGATGTTATCTATCCTTACATCATACAGGTCTTTATCTCTAGTACTGATCAAATCCCCTTCTCATTTATCCACTTGCTGAATTAGTGAACTATTCGTGGTAAACACCCTGCTGTCAGGCTGAAGGATACCTGCCTGATAACAAACCTTTCGTGTTCTTTGCTAAACTTATTCTTTTTATGATGAAAAGACTTCGCCTTCTCTTGATACTTTTAGCATTCTCTTCATCACTGCTACTGGAGATCTAGAAACCAACCATCCCTGACTCTTCCCTCTCCAACTGCCACTATGAACGTGGCCATCTCGTCCAAACGCTTCCTTTGTTAAGCTTGAGCCAGCCCCCATCTTTCCTTTCAATTCTTCACAATTCCTTTTAGATCCGAGGCCCACGGCCATCGCTGTTTTCTAAGATGATTACAGTCTGCATCTTGGACTCCCTGTAATCGAGTTTCCCCATTCTGCACACTTCTACCACATCAGCCTTCATTAGAACTCTTCTCCAAGGATTGTCTCGTGGGAACACTGCCTGAACTCTGGTTTCTCTGACTCTAAAGCTAATGCAAATACTTTGCAAATACTTCCTGTGGCCTCCCACATCGTCCGAGCTCTCTACCTGGTTTTAATGTAACTCACAGTCTTGCCCCAGATTAACTCACCAACTTTATTTCCTGCTTCTCCCCAACGTGAATCTTCTGTTCCTACTAGTTAGATCTCACTGCCCTTCTACAATGACATGCTTATTTCCACGTGTACCCTTTTGTTCATGCTCTGTCTTTTAGAGTGCCTTTTCCTATTTTCTGACCTAACCACATTCTTCAAGTTCAGGTCTGCCTGCCCTGATCATGTTACTATCACTGGTTTCTTTTGCCCTTTGTCTTCATCATTCTTTTAGACCATGAGATCCTTTGTCACACTGTTGTATGCTTCATTCTTGTTTTCTCAAGTAGGTTGTGAGTTCCTTGAGGGCACTGGTGTACCTGGTGTGCTTTGTATTCTATCTTTGAACCCTTAATGGGCCGTTGGTCATAGCAAGCCCTGATAAATATTACCTGTGCAATGAGTAGAAGGGTGAATGTTTTGTTTTGTTTTCTTAATGATGGGCTTTAATATTGACTCTCTGGAGTGCTCACCATTGGCTCCCCAGGGCCTAGCTCATAGCCTGACACCTAGTCATGACCTCAGTAAACATTTGTTAGCCTAGAAATTAATGTTGACATTGGGTAAAAGGGACAAGCATTTGAAGGAGGCATCTGTCAAGGAGATTTTTCCCCATTTTTCTTCAGTGGTTCTAATCAACTTCTTCATTCATCAGCTGTGAGGATTCTGAGGACTCGGCATTTCCCAGAGTTGAGATAATGATGGAGTCTGGCAGTTGTGAGTTGGAATTAAGAAGCCTGTAGTTATTTTAAGGTGGAGTGATGGGTCCCAGTAGTGAGCAAAAATAAAAGCATTCAGGCTTTATGCCAGTATATATAAAACAATTAGGCTAAAGTTATCAGTTATAGAAAAGTTCAGCTAATCAGCCCTAAAATTTTAGACTGCATTGCAGCGCTGGTCAACCTTTTCATTTATAAGCATCCTTGTAAATTAAAAAAAAATAGTAATCTGTAGAATCCACCTGAGGGTGAAAGGTGATGCAAGGAAGAGTCTGTCATATTGTATTCAGGACAGAATTTAATTGTTTAGTAAGATTAACTTTATACAAGGCACCATTTCTGCTGGGAAGGAGTTTATAGTCTAGTAGGAGAAATAACAAATAAAACCTGGAAGCGAAGGTCTAAGAGATCTCCCCCAAGAAATTTTCCTCCTATTGGGAAAGGGGGAGGGTCCTAGAGTGACAGTTGTTTGAGCTGATTATTGAAAGGATTTGGCCAAGATTTCAATAGCTACTACTGGGATTATAAGGATGGGGGAGGGTGATGGGTGAATTCCAGGTTTTTTTGACTCTAGCATCAATACTGTTATACTACCACTGCTTCTAAGCTGAAACCCAGCTTGGACTGTCCTGGGTACTGGTGATCTGTAGTGTTCAATAATGGATATACAGATACCTGCAGTAATTATGTGTGGTGCCAAGTGCTGAACTGACTATGAAATAATGCACAAAATAAATCTTGGAAGCAGTATAACCAGTGTGTTCCTGGGTAGCATCCAGCTCCCATAGAATGCTCAAAAAGGCCTCTTGCAATATGAAAGTGCCACTGAAGGTTGACATTTTCATAGTAATGTAAATAATGAGAGGTCTTTCCCGGATTGCGTTCCCAAGCAGACGGCCGTCTGTGGGATCCGCTGCCCAGTGCACCTAGCAGAGATAAATAAAGGAGTAAACACACCCTTAACTTAGAACTCTTGTCTCGGTTTTCTGGTCCTATCCCTGTGGGCTATAAAGCTAGGACCAGTGGTTGTAAGTTTCAGGAAAATAGATTTGGGGTTAATATAAGGAAGGTTGCCCTCCTATTTCAGGAGGCTAAACATGTACTGGGCCTGTACTGGGCCATACCTTATTTAATTGTATGCATTTTTTCCTTTCATCCTCAAAACAGTGCTGTGACATATATACTCTTTTTACCTCCCCGCCCCCCACCCCCCATTTTACTGAGGAGCAAAATTGAAATCCAGAAAGGTTGAATAGCTTGTAATTTATAGAACAGGTAGTTTGAGATCAAACACTATGTGTGCTCGATGATGAAGAAAAGATGCAAACATTGGGGGCCATTTGGATTTTTAAGTCCCTTCCTAACCTTGAAGTGGATTCTTTAATTCTCCGTAGGGATCACGATGCCAATTACTGCAAAACACTAATTTATTGTTAGCAGCACCCAATTCCTAAAGATTCAGAACAAAGTAAATCATCATCATCATCATCATCATCATAGTTATCACTTATTGATGATCCCATTTAAGCATCACAGAGATAGGATAGGGATTATGTACCCTTTTAAGAAGACACTGAAGCTCAGTGGAATCATATAACTTGCTCAAATCTACAGAATTGATAAGTGGCAGGTAAACCTGTTTGGTGTCTGACCCTGAAGCTCCCACATTCTCCCTTACCTCTGTGAGGTTAGGCACAGTGACACTGAAAATATTTACCTATCAGTTCTGCACAGACACTGACCAGCCAGAGGAGCCACTAACTGTGAGCAACCCTGTTTGCTGTAGGGATGATGAGTATCTCCTCAGGTGATGTTAGGGAGGTTTGGGAATGCACCAAGACCAGAGACCTGGAGTTCCAGTGCCTTCTTCCTGGGTTCAACTCATTTTATAAATGGTATGTAGTACTATTATGGGAAAAGCCTGCATGTGTAATTATATTGCATTTATGTTTCTAATTAAGGACAAACAATTTTGCAGTGGTGATGTTCCATCTTCGCTGTAAGTGTCCAGTTCTTTGCTCTTCTTTCCCTTCTTTCTCTCCTTCCCTCCTTTTGGTCTGAGTTATTCCTTCCAGATGCCATCCACTCTTGCTTCCGCAAGGATCTTGTTCCATTATCTCTTCTTCAGAGTCTCAACCATCCTTTTCTTTCAGCACATAAGCATACCTAAGTCTTTCTCATCCTTTACGAAAACAGAGAACAAGACAGACGAAATCCCCACGGTCCCCTCTCCTGGTTTGGTTATGTTCCACCTCGTTCCTGGTCTTAGCAGGCAGCTCTTGCAGCACAGGTCCTCAGGTCCTCACACCTGTCCAGCATCTCCTCTTCCCCTTCACTGCCGAGCCCCTGCAGTCCAGGCCTCTCATCCTGGCTGCCTCTGTTCTCAAGCCACCAGTTCTATTGTCCAAGATTCTCCTTTCTTTCTTGACCTTTGCATGACATCTGCTTTGCTTCTTGAAATGTTGCCCACCTGTTTTCTGAGTCATCCCTCTCTCTCAGGTTTTTTTTTTGTTTTGTTTTGTTTTTTTTTCCTGTTGCCCAACTGCATCATTCTGGCCTTCTGTTCAGGGTCCTCTCCTTCCAAACCTCAGCATTGCCTTCAGTTCAGCCTGCAGCCCCTTGCTCCTTCTTCACATTTGCCCTGGAGCAGCTTGTTTGTCCACTGTTTTCTGCTACCACTTAAATGCCATTGATTCTGTTGGAAATTTGCATCTCCAGCTCTGAACACTTATCTGATACCTACTCCAGGTACCTTAAACTCAACAAGTTCAAAACATCACTTCCCAGCTCAATTCAGCCTATTCTTTCTGTGTTCTCTATCTCAATGCCTAAAACTTGTTTTACCAAGCTAAAAATCTGGAAGTTGTTCTAGATTTCTCTCTTTTTTTCAGCCTCTACATTTTATTGGCCACCAAGCCCTATAGAGACTATTTTCAAACTCTCTTGAATGTGCTCTTTCCTCTCTGTACCATTATCATCATGACTGCCATGGCTTAGGCCCTCCTCCCTTCTCCAGACGATGGTCACAGTGGCCTTGCTACTAGTGTCTCTGCCTTCTGCCTGGCCTGCCTCCAAATCCATGCTGCACACTGCTGCCTTTCTAGAAGGTAAATCTGATCATGACTCTCCCCTGCTTAAGGTCCTTCAGCAGAGTTTCTGCATTTGTAGGTTAAAATCTAAGCTCCCTGTGATCTGGGCCTTCCCTTCCAGTGTGTGGCAAGTGTCCTCTAATGATCCTGGTCCCCACTGTCTATACTTGCTCATATCGTCCCCACTAAAGGAAGTTGTTTAAGAAAGCACTGACAGGGGGGATGGGAACAAAGAAGAGATTACACGACTGTGCTTCTCTAGTACTGTAGCCATTAGCAACATGTGGCTAATGAGCTAGTGCAAGTTGAGATGTGCTGTAAGTGTAAAATACACCACGGTTTTGAAGACTTTATCTGAAAAGAAAAATGGAAAATAGCTCATGTGAAAAATTTAAATATTGATTACATGTTAAAACAGCAGTATTTTGAATATTGTAGGTTAAAAACCATATATTATTAAAGTTATTTTTACATATTTCTTTTGTTTGAATGTTGTTATTAAATTACATGCATGGCTCACGTTGTAGTTTTATTGGACAGTGTTGTAGAACATCTCCTCATTACCAGGAGCTAAGTCCTGTGGGAACTAAGCCTATGAGCTTATCTTTCTTTCTTTTTTTTTATATATTATTTTATTTTTTTTTTTTTTATTAAATCATAGCTGTGTATATTAATGCAGTCATGAGGTATAATGTGCTGGTTTTATATACAATTTGAAATATTTTCATCAAACTGGTTAACATAACCTTCATGGCATTTTCTTAGTCATTGTGTTAAGACATTTATATTCTACATTTAGTAAGTTTCACATGTACCCTTGTAAGATGCACTGTAGGTGTGGTCCCACCAATTACCCTCCCTAATTGGGTGGAGGGAGGGTGATTTTATTTTTTTAATTGTTTTTCATTTATTTATTTCAGATTAACATGAGAGTATAAACGATTAGGTTATAACATTTGCATTAGTAGGATAAAGTCCCTGTTGTACTCATGTCCCACACTCGGGAGGTGTGCTGTATACCTTTACATTGTACCCATGACGTGGGAGCACACCAATGCCCCTCCCTCCCCCTTGCCCTTCTTTTTCCCCCTTCCCACAACTTGAATTGAATTGTGGTTTTCACTCGTGTGGACTTGCAGTTGTTCATTGAGTACATTGAGTACTTGCTTCTATTTCTTTCTTTTTTTTTTTTTCTTTCTTTCTTTATTTTTTATTGTTGGGGATTCATTGAGGGTACAATAAGCCAGGTTACACTGATTGCACTTTTTAGGTAAAGTCCCTCTTGCAATCATGTCTTGCCCCCAGAAGGTGTGGCACACACCAAGGCCCCATCCCCCTCCCTCATTGCCTCTCTCTGCTCTTCCTTTCCCCACCTCTCCCCCCTTCTTTCTCTCTCTGCTCTCCCCTTTCCCCACCCCCACCATGACCTTAATTGTCATTAATTGTCCTCATATCAAAATTGAGTACATAGGATTCATGCTTCTCCGTTCTTCTGATGCTTTACTAAGAATAATGTCTTCCACTTCCATCCAAGTTAATACAAAGGATGTAAAGTCTGCATTTTTTTAAATAGCTTAATAGTATTCCATGGTATACATATACCACATTCCTGGCTTGGTGGACATATAGGATGTTTCCACATTTTGGCGAGTGTAAATTGAACTGCAATAAATAGTCTAGTACACTTGTACTTATGATAAAAGTATTTTTTCCCTTCTGGGTAGATGCCAAATAATGGGATTGCAGGATCAAATGGGAGGTCTAGCTTGAGTGCTTTGAGGTTTCTCCATACTTCCTTCCAGAAAGGTTGTACTAGTTTGCAGTCCCACCAGCAGTGTAAAAGTGTTCCCTTCTCTCCACATCCATGCCAGCATGTGCTGTTTTGAGATTTTGTGATGTGGGCCATTATCACCAGGGTTAGATAGTATCTCAGAATGGTTTTGATGTGCATTTCGCTAATATATAGTGATGATGAACATTTTTTCATATGTTTGTTAGCCATTCGTCTGTCATCATTAGAGAAGGTTCTATTTATGTCTCTTGCCCATTGATATATGGGATTGTTGGCTTTTTTCATGTGGATTAATTTGAGTTCTCTATAGATCCTAGTTATCAAGCTTTTGTCTGATTGAAAGTATGCAAATATCCTTTCCCATTGTGTAGATTGTCTCTTTGCTTTGGTTGTTGTCTCCTTAGCTGTACAGAAGCTTTTCAGTTTAATGAAGTTCCATTTGTTTATTTTTGTTGTTGTTGCAATTGCCATGGCAGTCTTCTTCATGAAATCTTTCCCCAGGCCAATATCTTCCAGTGTTTTTCCTATGCTTTCTTTGAGATTTTTTATTGTTTCATGCCTTAAATTTAAGTCCTTTATCCATCTTGAATCAATTTTTGTGAGTGGGGAAAGGTGTGGGTCCAGTGTCAGTCTTTTACATGTAGACATCCAGTTCTCTCAACACCATTTATTGAATAGGGAGTCTTTCCCCCAAGGTATGTTCTTGTTTGGTTTATCGAAGATTAGGTGGTTGTAAGATGTTAGTTTCATTTCTTGGTTTTAAGTTCGATTCCAAGTGTCTTTGTCTCTATTTTTGTGCCAGTACCATGCTATCTTGACTATGGCTTTGTAGTACAGACTAAAATCTGGTATGCTGATGCCTCCAGCTTTATTTTTATTACTAAGAGCTGCCTTAGCTATACGGGGTTTTTTTCTGGTTCCATACAAAACGCAGAATCATTTTTTCCAAATCTTGAAAGTACGATGTTGGTATTTTGATGGGAATGGTATTGAATAGGTAGATTGCTTTGGGAATTATAGACATTTTAACAATGTTGATTCTTCCCATCCATGAGCATGGTATGTTCTTCCAT
>CAUYPK010002907.1:0-46013 GCA_963574355.1 Loris lydekkerianus
GTCTTAGCCATTGCAGTCAAGCAAGAAAAGGTGATCAAGGGTATCCAAATAGGGTCAGAGGAGATGAAACTCTCACTCTTTGTTGATGATATGATCCTAAACCTGGAAAATCCCAGGGACTCAACTTCAAAACTCTTAGAAGTGATCAAGGAATACAGCAGCATCTCAGTATACAAAAATCAATACTTACAAGTCAGTAGCTTTTATATACTCCAGCAATAGTCAAGCTGAAAAAACAATCAAGGACTCTATTCCTTTTACAATAGTGACAAAGAAGATAAAATATTTGGGAATTTACCTAACAAAGGACGTGAAAGATCTCTATAAGGAGAACCATGAAACTCTTAGAAAAAGAAATAGCTGAAGATGTTAACAAATGGAAAAACATACCATGCTCATGGCTGGGAAGAATCAACATTGTTAAAATGTCCATACTACCCAAAACAACTTACATATTTAATGCAATCCCTATTAAAGCACCACTGTCATACTTTAAAGAACTTGAAAAAATAGTACTTTGTTTTATATGGAATCAGAAAAAAAACTCAAATAGCAAATACATTACTCAGAAGTAAGAACAAATAAGGAGGTATGACATTACCAGACTTCAGGCTATAATCTATATAAATACATAGTGATATAACTCTATAGTGATCAAAACAGCATGATACTGGCACAAAAACAGAGTGGCAGATGTATGGAACAAAATAGAGAACCAAGAGATGAGCCCCACAACTTATCGCCATTTGATCTTCAACAAGCCTATCAAAAATATTCAGTGGGGAAATCACTATCTAACAAATGGTGTTGGGTGAACTGGATGGCAACCTGTAGAAGACTGAAACTGGACCCTCGCCCTTTAACCTTAACAAAAATTGATTCTCACTGGATAAAAGATTTAAACTTAAGATATGAAACTATAAAAATACTAGAAAAGCATGCAGGGAAAACACTTGAAGAAATCAGTCTGGGAAAATATTTTATGAGGAAGACCTCCCTGGCAATTGAAGCAACATCAAAAATACATTACTGGGATCTGATCAAACTAAAATGCTTCTGCACAGCCAAGAACACAGTAAGTAAAGCAAACGGACAACCTTAGGAATGGGAGAAGATACTTGCAGGTTATGCTTCTGATAAAGATCTGGTAAATGGAATCTACAGAGAACTCAAACTAATCAGTAAGAAAAGAATAAATAACCCTATTTCTATGTGGGCAAAAGACTTGAATAGAAACTTCTCTGATGAAAACAGGAGTATGGCCTACAAACACATCAAAAAATGCTCATGATCCTTAATCATAAGAGAAATGCAAATCAAAACTACTTTGAGATATCATCTAACTCCAGTAAGAGTAGCCCATATCACAAAATCCCAAAGCTACAGATGTTAGTGAGGATGTGGAGAGAAGGGAATGCTTCTACACTGTTGGTGGGAATGCAAGCTAACACAACCTTTTTGGAAAGAAGTTTGGAGAACACTAAAGAACTAAAAGTAGACCTACCATTCAATCCTGCAATTCATCTACTAGTATGTACCCAGATGATTAAAAATTATTTTACAACAAAGACATTTGTGCCAGAATGTTTATTGCAGCTCAATTCATAGTAGCCAAGATATGGAAACAGCCCAAGTACCCATCAAACCATGAATGGATTACAAATTGTGGTATATGTACACCATGGAATACTATACAGCCAAAAAAAGCAGAAGACTTCACATCTTTTATGTTTACCTGGATGGAGCTGGAACATATTCTTCTTAGTAAAGTATCTCCAGAATGGGGAAAAAAGTATCTAATGTACTCAATACTACTATGAAATCAATATATAACCACCTACACATTCATATGAATGGTAAAACATAACTATAGTCCAGAAAGTAGAAGGGAAGAGAAGACAGAGGGGAGGGGGCATATGAGAAGTAGGAGGGTCATTAGGGGGACCTCACCTAATGTGCATGATGCAATGATACATTAAGAAATAAGTCTAATTGTGATGGATGTGTTAGTTAGTTCAATGTAAGCATTTCACATTGTATATTGAAGCAGTACCCTGAACCCCATAAATGCATCAATGTACAAAGTTATTATTTAATAAAAAACAATTAAAAAATACAAATGGATAACCAATGTGATAGTAATAAAAGTGAGTTATTTATCTAGACTAAATTACAATTCCAAATACACATGCATATTAATGGCAGGACACCAAAATTCATGTGGCAAAAAGTAACAGAAATAGAGATCTAGAAAAATCCAAATTATAGCAGAGGTTTATCATAACTTTCTCAGAAATTGATAGAATAAATGGACAATGAGTCAATAATTTTTTTTTTTTTTTCAGTTTTTGGCCAGGGCTGGGTTTTAACCACCACCTCCGGCATATGGGGCTAGCGTCCTACTCCTTTGAGCCACAGGCGCCACCCAATAAATCAATAATTAAATAGGAAAACAGAACAATCAGCCAACTTGAACTAATTGACATTTTCAGAGTATTAAGCTCTACAAAACCCACATTCATTTCTATTGGATTTTAGAAGTATTTTGGAAATAAGCAAATCTAATCCGTTAAACAGAAAGACAAAAATCTTATTGCCCACCTAGAAAAAATTAACTATAAAAGAAGACATAATTTTCTGGCACTGTACAAATATTCCATATGTTGGCAGTGCCTGGAGCTCAGTGGGTAGGGCACTGGCCACATTCACTGAGGCTGGGAGGTTTGAACCCAGCCCATGCCAGCTAAAACAATAATGATAACTACAACAAAAAATAGCCAGGCATTGTAGTGAGCGCCCGTAGTCCCAGTTACTTGGGAGGCTGAGGCAAAAGACTCGCTTAACCCCAAGAGTTGGAGGTTGCTGTGAGCTGTGACACTACAGCACTCTACTGAGGGTGATATAGTGAGACTCTGTGTCAAAACATAAATAAATAAATAAATAAGTTTAAATTAAATTAATATTCCATATGTTGAACTAATGATATTTAAGTATAACTGAATGAAATTGATCAAAAAAAGAGGCTACTGCAGTGGCACCTGTGGCTCAAGGAGTAGGGTGGGGTGCTGACCCCATATACCGGAGGTGGTGGGTTCAAAACTGAAAAAAAAAGAAAAAAAAAAAAAAGGCTACTGCCGGATTAATCAGGAAGCCATAGCTTGAATAGTTGTCTCAAAATCAGTGTAAAATGCTATCTGCAGCTGTAATACTAATATTTTGTTACCTCTCTTATGCCCCTGCCAAGTAACTTTGCTAAATTTATGGCATATATGAGTTTAATTAAAAAGGGAAATACAGGAGAGCCACATAGCTCATGTGCAATGTTGAATAGTCATTGTACACAAACTTTTTGACCACTCTGTATAATCAACACAATACCATGTACAAGTTTGCTTAAGAATTTCAGATTTTGTAACCCCAGTTACTGCACTGAAAAAAGCAATCCTACAGGAACTAGGGCACAAAGATACAGTATCTATCATAACGGAATTCTCTTAATTGTTCAAATGTTCAGTTGTTTCAGATACATGTCACAAACTCTTAATCTAACTCTCATATATTATTTTGGCTTCAGCTTAAATTTCTCTTCCACAGAGAGTTGTTAAAGCAAATAATATTAATTATTTTTCCCATAAGGAGATTTTCACAGAAATCTTTGCTTCTCGATTAAGGAATTCATTTTAATTGTAATATAATTAAATCAGCCTCTCTCTCAAATACATTCACTATCTGAGGGTCCTGTACCTTGCTTATGAATGAAACCATGCATTATGGCATGTCTGTGAAATGAATGGCTATCTGGGTGAATAATCATGATTAATGATCACGGCAAGGTATGAAAATAATGTAGTAAATAAAATGTAATTGTGTAGTAGTCAACACAAATCAGAATCTACTAAGTGTAGATTATAAATCTTTCCTATTTCAATAATCAGTCTTTAATAGACTTATGCAAAGAGTATTGCATCTGGTACAGTTACAGGAGTAAATTATAATAAACTAGATCTAAGAAATGAAATATACATTCGGGATGATTCAGCGTAGAGCTATGAATCATATAGAGCACAGACAGATCAAAAGAACAAAACTATGGAGGCAAAACACATACCAGTCTGGGGTTGGGTCATGTTCTTGACTGCAACAAAGCACAAGGGGACAACTTAGGATACAGGTAATTTTGATAACTTGATTTTGTTGTTAATTACATGGCTGAATGCATTTTTCAGAACTCAAAATTGTACACTAGAGAGGGAAAACTTTACCTTAATAAACATGACAGAAAATAAAACAAGCAAACAAATAAAAATCTTTTACATTCCCTTTAATTAACACAAGATTTGTGTGTTAATTAGTGGTACTATTTTTAATTTTAATTAAGTAGTACATAGTAGTTGTATAAATATGTATAGGGTACATGTGATTTTTTGATACAGACATAAAATATGAATTAGTCAAATGAGGGTATGGGGAAAATTTTCAGTTTTTCTTTGTAATTCAGTCAGATGTATTTTTATATATTTTGAAGGCATTTGATTATTTGTAAACCTTTGAACTGTTATTTTTTCTCTTTAATTTTAGTGCTTGTAGGTACATAATAGTTGTAAATCATTATAGGATAGATGTGATGTTGTGATACAAGTATGCAAGGTGAATTAAACAAATCAGATTAACAGGGGGTATCCATCACCTAAAGCATTTATTGTTTCTTTGGTCAGTTATTTAAAAGTGCAACCTAACTTATGGATTACAGTCACTCTGTGGTGCTATCAAATATTGTTAATTACTTGTAATTGTCTCCTTATAATTCTGCACCCATTTTACCATCCTTACTTTATCTTCACCTACCCTCTACCCTTCCCGGCCTCTGGTAACATCATTCTACTCTGTCTCCATGAAATCAACTGTTTCACTATCTAGCTCCCACATGTGAGTGAGAACATATTAGATTGAGTGTTCTGTGCTTGGCTCATTTCACGTATCATAATGTTCCCCAGTTCTATCCATGTTACAAGTGACAGGATTTCATCTGTGACTATATAATATTCCATTGTGTGTATGTACCGTGGTATCTTTATCCAGTCATCTGTTGATGAATGCTTAGGTTGATTCCAAATCTTAGGCTCTTGTGAATAGTGCTGTAATAAACATGGGAGTGCAGATATGTTTTGATATACTGAATTCCCTTAGGGGCATGTGCGTGTGTGTGTGTGTAATGGCATATACTGTGATATAGTCTAAAGAATGCTACCATGCTCTCTCTCTAAAAATATAAATGTCTCAATCTCTAGAAACTACACGTGTCACCCAATCTGGAAAAGAAAGAAGCCCACAGGAAACAAGGTATTTGTAGATGCAGTTGAGTTAAGCATATTGAGATGTAAACATTATCCTAGCCATCTATGTGGGCTGGAAGCGCATTCATATGTATCCCTATAAGGGGGAGGCAGAGGGATTTGAAGATGCTGTCACTGAAGACTGCAGTGACACAGCCATAAACTAAGGAGTTCTGACTGCCACCAGATGCTACAAGAGGCAAGAAATTGTTTCTTTGCTGGCGCATCCAGTGGGATTAGAGCCGTGCTGACATCTTGATTTCAGCCCAATCAAACTGATTTCAGAAGTTTGGCCTGCAGCACAGTGAGAGAATAAATTTCGGTTGTTGTAACACTGAATTCATAGTACTTTGTTACCACAACCACAGGAAACTAATAGACAGATACTCTGTCCACTACAACTGTATTAGACTATTTTTGTTCATATTAACTGTACTTTGGTTTCTAGACTGAGATTTTTTTCTCACCTTTGACTTTCAGTGTGTCTGTGCTCCTGTGGTTTTTTTCCATCTTTTTGAAGAGTTTATAGTTTAGTTTGAATCCAGTGGCACCCCTTATCTTTTAGGTGGCTTGATCTCCTAACATTAGACATGTTTCTTCATATCATTTGGACTTACTCTATTGTCATTATTTTGTGTTATTAGTTCTAATATTTAAAATTTCTCTTTTGTCTTTTTCCTTGAGTTTATATGAGTTAATTGAGGTTTTTATTTTCTGTCCTTTTATGTTTTGCATACTAGGTAGGAGGCCAAACATTCTTTTGGTGATCATGAGAATTTAAAAATACGTAAATTATCAAATTTTTTATAAGATTTATTCACATTCTGTGTAATAACATACTTAAAATAGTTTATTTTTAATCTCGTTTTGATTCAAATGTGTTTGAAGCTGGTATTTTATTATTAATCATTCAATTTTAAATTTTAAAATTATGTGTTTTTATAGAATCAATTTAATTACATTTTGTGCTTTTTTTTTTTTTTTTGGCTATCCAATCTTTCTACTTATATTATCACATCCTTCTGAATAGTAGAGAGTCTTCTTGAAGTATATCTTATAAAATTTTCTCTAATAATGGCATATTGTATTTCTTTCACATTGACTGGACTTAAAACAGATGGTGCTTACTTTTCAATGGTTTAAAAAAAGTTTGAATATAAGTTGAAATTTCTTTTTTTCTTTGCCAAGTTTTTCCTACTCATTAAAGGCAGTTAATTTAAATAGCATTTTTTTTTTTTGTGAACAGTGGCTTTTGAGTCAATTTTATGATTTTCTCCTCATTTCTGGTGTTCTATCTTTCTATGAATATGGAGTTGTTTGTTGGAGTGTTTTCCACTGTTCAGCAACTACTCTCTCTTCCCTGATTCTAGCTTTGTTTGATGTCTATTAGAAGTTTATATCTAAGCTATTGCCTTTTATCTTATATAATTTCAATAGATTTATTAAATGTTTATATTATTTTCAGTTACATTATCATCACTCCACTTACATATTTCAAGATTGAGTCACCCTATTTTTGTTGCTACCCTGTACTGAAACTGCCCTGACAGACTGATGGAGTGTGCAAGGCAAGAACTAGTGTATGGGCCAAAAACTGTTGTGCAGGAGCAGGCCCAGCTAAAATAATGATAATAATCAGCCACTGTCCCCTCATTTGATTGATAATAGTTATCACTGTCCCCTTGTTTGCTTCTCTATAATTACTACTCTAGAGGGCACAGCTGGCAGTTGGAAAGATTAACTTTTCTCTATAGTAAACATCACTTGTTCAGAACTTAGGGGTAGTTTTCGAGGTATCCTGATACTGCATTGACTGCCCCACCCAGACCGTGGCCCATACAAAAAGGACTGACCCCAAACCAGCCAATTAGCAGACCCTGACTGCCTAACCCTCTGCCCACCGTCTTTAATAACCCCGCCCCCCCCCAGTTCTCTGGGGGGGGCATATTTAAGAAATTTCTCTCATCTCCCCACTTAGCACTTTGCAAAATAAACTCTTCCTCTCCTGCAAAACCTGCTATCTCTGGACATAGGCTTTATCTTGGATAGTGGGCTGATGAATCTGGCTAGGCAGCGATAGTACCTTAACTATGAATTAATTTTCCTAATTCATCTGACACATTTTTAAACAAACTCTAAGCATTTTCTTAAATAAGCTCAATTATTACTACCAACTGTGCTCCTTACGTATCTGAAAATATTTTATACTACCAGAAGAATGATACTTAGTGTGGCATTCTTGTATTGGTCAGATTAAAGGCATCATCCAGAATCTATTAGCACATTTTCACACTTATTACTCAAAAGAGGAAATGAAGAATGTGGGAGGAACCATTGATTATTTTCTTTGCAGTATCTATGTCTCTTAATTTAGAGGAGTAATCTTTGCTTCTATTATTCTTTGTGGTCCTTTGGAGTTTCCTCCTTATTTAGAAGATATTCAGAGAGCTTTAGATAGTTTTTAGTTCTATTTGCTTAATAACACCTTCTAACTTAAGATTTTTAAAAACATGCGCAGCACCTTGGAAAAACATGTAAAATATCCAGAAAATGTACTATTTCAGTACTACTCATATAGTGCAAATTCAAATCCCAGTGTTTGCTGCATCATTATGAATGCTCTTTATTTTAATAAGCTAATAGGAGCATTTAAATATGCACGGTTGGCATGCTGGAGTTTTGTTTTTGCCCAAATTAGCAACCTAAGTGGCAAAATAGCATAGTTAAAAACTTTGCAAAGAATTTTCAAATATGTGTACAGAATGCTTTTATTAAAGAATAAACCACATGCAGAGATCACTTGTGGTGTGAGCTTTTCCCTAGTTGACTATGAAAGTCAAGTCAGTTAGTAAAGCATGCAGAAAAATAGGACACCGTTTTGCCACTTAGCTAAATTTCTAAAAGACATTTGGGTCCTATATAGGAGTTGAGATAACATAAATTTAATGTTAGCTAACATTTATTAGGTGATCATTTGGTCTATGTAATTTTTTAATGTGAAATGTAAACATACACATTCTGTCACAGGAGTTATCTTCATATATAAAACGACTGAACGTATGAAGCCTTAGGGAAAGATTGTTCATTTTTCTTAAATGATATACAATTACCCATATGTAAATTTTCACATAAATTGATAACAGCATGTAAAATGGCTTCCAATGCTCTCTGCCTTGTGGTATTTATGCCCTTAGGTAATCTCTACCCCTGAGTGTGAGATGAACCTAGTATCTGCCTTCTAGTGTCACTGACAAAAGTGATTGATTTGAGATTAGATTACAGAAAGACTGTGACTTCCAACCTGCTCCTGTCTCTCTCTCTCCCTGGGTCTCTCTCTCTCCCCATTCTTGTTTTCAGGGAAGCAAGCATTAACACTGTGAATGAGTCTACAGGGCAAGGAGATGATATCTGCTAAATGGCAGGCAAGAACTTGGGGCCAACTGACAGCCCCATTATTGCTTTTGGAAGCAAATTTGCCTAAGGCAAGTGTTAAAATGACTATAGCTCTGGTTTACCTCAATTTCAGTCCTGGAAAAGGCCTTGAGTCATAGGCAACCAACTACACTGTGCTCAGTTTACTGGCCCACGTAATCTTTAAGATCATAAACGTGTATTGTTTTTGTCCACAAAGTTTTGGTGTTACTGTGATGTAACGATGATGAATTAAAAAAAAAAAAAAAATTATCTGATAAACTATCCAGTGAAATTTAACAAATTATAATTTTGTTCTTATCAATATTAATTTTTGGCCTTTTTTATATTTGTCAAATTTATATTCGTTTCCCAAAATCTTGAGATAGTATTATTTTACTCATTTCCAACTGTTTATCATAATATACCATGATGGAATATATTCCAGCTTTTTTGGAAATAAGGTCAAAACAGTTTGCTCACAGGAAGGAATGAAATATTCTCATCTACTCTCATTTAATTCAATCAATCATTTAGATAAGAACTAAAGTAAATATATTTTGGCTATGGATTTTCTTCTTTTTATTGTGAAATGCAGTGGGGATTTAAGAGATTATGCATTTTATTCACAGATACAAATTGATTCATGTATAATTGGTTAGTTTCTCTTTCTACAAGATATTATCTTAATTTGGTTTCTCAGCAAAATTTGCTTTGATATCATCAAGAGGTATTATAAATTTAATTATCATAAATGTATTAGAAGCACGTAAAATAAAAAGTTAAGAATGACTTTATGATCTGAACATTGAAAGAACTTAGAAAATTTCAACCAAATATATAACTCCTTGATGTAAAGAATATTTTGAATTAGACCCTTTCAGATATCAAGGGCACTGGAAGGGGCTTTTCCTTTATATATATCAGTCCTACTGACCCAGCAAATGAACAATGGACTTCCCTTCTTTACCTCTTATATCAATATATTGTTAGAAAGAAAATCAAGAACGCAACCAGACCCGGTCTAAATGATTTTAAACGTAAAATCTGTCTTCCAGGTTAATTTAAAAATTAGTTTGTCCTATCCACTCAAACTTCCAAGGATCTAATCATCTCTCCCAACAACAATGTATTACTCCTAACCAAAATTACATATACGCCTTATTTCCCTCCTCTCCTGTAAAATATCTAGATCTCATTGGGATATTTGTGCACACAATAAATAAACGTCTTCTTTTTATTAATCTGCCTTAATTCTGATCTTTCAGCAAACTAGAACTACTTGGATCAAGAATTTGTCATTTAATATCACTTCTCCCTCATAAGAGTCAGGATCAAGATTGGTATGCTTTTCAGTTGCCTCCCAGAGTCAATCCAAGAAGGCTGTGAAGGCTATTTTCCTCAGGCCCAGAATTTATGGCAGAGACCTTGGAATAATTGACCACATTTTGCCTGGTGGCCTTGAGGCTGGCCTTGATACATACTAGAAAATGTTCTGCTCCCATCTCTCTTCTGAGGAACTATTTTTCTACTCTGGGTCAGTCACTGGCCCTGTTTCACCACTGGATAGATGTAAACCAGTGGCAAACTTTTTTGCCTCCAAAACCCTGGATTTCTCAAAATCATTTAAAGTCTGGCTTAGAATAACATGTACATCTTTTCAAGCTATGTCATAGGCTGGGCTCAAATGTCAGAATGTCTCTGCCTACTTATCAGAATGATGAATGTACCTTCCCAGATCTTATTCTATTTGTTTAATTCTGTTAAAATAAAAGGCTTATGGATTAGGGTTGGTCCAAACTCTCCCATTGTTTCCACTAGGAGCAGGAGCTGAGTGCCTTTCCCTTGGTGGAGGCACAGACCATGTCACTTTCCCCCCTTGCAGGTCCCCCTTTAGGTTTCCCTGGGTGTGGGGGTAGCTTGGAACAGGTGGGAACCTGAGGAGAATCTCTCAACATCATAATCTTGCTTGGCTCTGAAAACCCCTTGCACCACTGAGGATGTTCCTGTAAGCAAAAGAAAGCCTGTATATACAGTGTTTTGGCCCATTTTCCTTCCCTTTTGCAAAAGAAAGAGGTCCAACTGCAAGATGGTAGGTAATTTTGAGTCCCATGTCATGGGGAAGGCTCACGGCTGTCTAGCTTGTTCTGTGGCCAGGTGGTTGGTTCTGCAGATGCCTAAGCATTTCCTCTTCAGAGTGTCTGGGGCAAGTTTGATTAAATGCACCAAAGGGGTGTTAGGGGGGATTTTTGATTTCTGTGCTCCTATCTAGAAAATAGGGAAGGAAAAAAAAAAGGAAAAACACTACACCAGCTGAGGTCTGCAAGAACTGGTTATCCCAGATAAAATTTAGTGGCCATGTGCCAGAAAAAGGGGGTGCACTGATGTCTGTTAGAGCTGGGCATCTCTAGGTAACAGCCTGGGAACTACGACTTTCAGGTTCAGCCTTGTCTCCCTTCTGATTCAATTTCAAGGAAGAGGGGCTGTGCATAACCTCGCAAACATAAAAGTCTACCAGGTTTTTGTTATCGCTGTTGTTTAACAAGCACTAAGACAATGTTAATCTGTTGTTAATAGCAACCTGGTTAATTGTATCAGTAATTTGGTGGCTGGCTACAATAAGGAAAGCACTTCCTAGAATAAAGGAAAGACATCAGTTTAAAGGTAAAGAAGAAAGGCCTGGTAAAGCAAGGGTATAAGTACAGTGGAACTGATACAGGCTTTCCCCATTCAGGACTAGAGAGAGACTCCCATTTTCTGGGCTTGAATATGCTCAAAAATCAGTCTTATCACTGTACCATCTCTAGGTACAAACAGGCTTTTTCCAGGACAAATTCTCTGGGCTTAAGTAAGGTCACAGGAAACAGTAGCCTGATCTGTAGGTATCTCATTTGAATGATTCCTCCTAGAGTAGGAAGCACACACCCAATGCCTCTTCACCTGGGGCAAGGGCTGCAAAAACTGAATTCCTTTGCTAATTTTAGGATTTTCTGCCTGCAGGCCCATGACCACTTATAATATATGCCAGACATACATTCCATCTCCCTCAAATCCCCCCTGCCTGAAGGATAGGAAAAATAGTATATAAACCCCTAGACAGAGGCCCAAATTGGCTTCCCACTTGGGTTCCCTCCTCCATTTCCAGAAGTTCTATTCCCCCACTTCCTCTTTTTTATGTCTTTTACTTTTCAGTAAACTCTGTTCTTTCAGTTACTTGTGTGGTCCATGATTTCTTTCTTTGAACCCCAAGATCAAGGACCTGACATAGAGAAAAATTTAATCTACAGAACCTCTGTAAAGTGACCATTCAAAGGACCCCAACAATTCAACAACACACAGAGGTGGTCACTGTAGGGAGATGGTCAACCACCAAGGTTGCTGTGAGCTAGGCTGACACAGGGCATGATAGCCTGGTGCAACAAAGTGAGAGTGTCACAAAAAAAAAAGGAAAAAGAAAAGAAAAGGGAGGAGAAGAAAGAAAAAAGAAAAGAGAAGAAAAGAAAAAGAAAAAGAAAAAGAAAAGTTAACCATGCCCTATGTGGAAGAGACATGGTGGCTTAGTGCAGGCAAAAACCAGGAGAGGAAACATTGTTTAGCCTCAATAAGGGAAGGAAAGTAAGCACACCATGAGACCATGAAATTGGAAAGAAAAATACATTATCGAAAGCAAAGCAAACCCCAGAAGCATAACTGTTACAGCTAGAACCCGTTTGCCTAATGTAAAACAAAATGAAAACTTCCCCCTTATCGTGGAGATGTGTTCCCAAACTCCTTATCACACACCCAGATTTAGAGGAGAATTGGTTCAATGGCAGTTTGAGAAGCAATTGGGGTGGAACAGTGAGAGCAAGTGTCCACACCCTCACAAGTTTTGGCTGTAGGGTGGGAAGACTGAAAGCGAGACGAGCTGGCTTACCTACCTTTGTTCTGAATTTTGCGTTTTCTTTTCTTCTGCTGTCTTTGGTTTTCATTTGCTCTTCCACTTTGTTTTTCCAGTTCCTTGAGTTGTGACTTTAGGTTCTTGATTTGTCATCTTTCTCTTTTTGAAACGGACACTTAAGGATATGAATTTTTCACTTTGTATTGTTTTTCATGTATCACATAGATTTCTGAAAGCTTGTGTCCCATTTGTCATAGACTTCAAGGAATCTTTTTATTTCTATATTAATTTTATCACCTACCCAAGGATGAGAGGCAAGTTTAATTTCTCTTACCTTGTTTAGATTTGTGTGCTTCTCTTGGAATTGTTTTCTAGTTTTATTTTGCTTTGGTATGGGAAAATACATGGTATCATTTTATTTATTTATTTATTTTAATTTTCTGAGACTTGTTTTGTGACCTAGTACATTAGCAATGTGGGGAAATGTCCTATGTGCTTATGAGAAGAAAGTCATGTATATTAAGTAGTTTTGGAAGACTGTTCTGTAAATGTCTGTAGGTTCTTTTGTTCCAGAGTCCTATTTAAATCTAGCATTCCTTTGTTTGATTTTCTGCTTTGATAATCTCCCAGTTCTGCCAGTGGGGTATTGAAGTCCTTAGCAATTACTATGCTGTTTATTTCTTTGCTTAAATTTAATAGAATTTGCTTTATGAATCCATGAGCTCATGTGTTATGTGCATATATAGTTAAGCTTATTATGTTTTGTGAATTGCTTCCTTTACCATCATATAATGGCCATATCTGTCCCTTTTATTTTTTACTACTCCTGATCTAAAGTCTAATTGATCTAATGTCGGAGTGGCTACACCTGCTTGCTTTGGTTTGATTTGCATGGAATATATTTTTCCGTCCCTTTACCTTCAGTCTGTGCAACTCCTTGGGAGGTAGATGTGTTTCTTGTAGAATTATATGCTTAACTTATGTTTCTTTTCACCCATTTAATCTGTGTCTTTTAAAGCCACTCACATTCAGCATTAGTGTTACATACACTCTGTTTGAATGTTAATGTGATACTGTTGTGTTTATCATGTTGGATGATACGTTGTTTTTTTTTTTTTTTTATCCTACACTATCTTATAAAAGCTGTAAACTTTAACTTTTGGGTATCTGGTGTGCTTTTCCATGTTTAATTCACTTTTTAAGGAGTATATCCTGTTTCGCAGGTCTAGTAGTAACAAATTCCCTTAGAGTTTGGTTGTTTGCAAACAAATCTTTACTTATCCATAATTTATGAAACACAGTTTTGCATGATATGAAATTTTGGGCTGGCAATTATGCTGTTTGAGAATACTGAAAATCGTAGCAAACCCTTCTGGCATAGAAGGTTTCTACTAAGAAGTCTTTTGTGAGTCTGACAGGCTTTCCTATATGCATTAGTCACTGCTTTCATGTTGCAGCTTGTAGAATTCTCTCCTTCATGTTGTCTTCGGCCACGTTTATGACTGTGCATCTTTGAGATGTCTTATTTGCTATGAATCTTCCCAGTGTTAGGTGACCATCTTATACTTGGATACCTGAATCTCTGGCAACACTAAGAAAGTTCTCCCTCAATAACTCCCTGTAGTAGGTTTTTCTTTCTATTTGCCTTTTCTTCTTCTCTCTCATGGATCCATACAATTTATACATCAGATCACTTGATATAGTCCCATATTTCTCTGAGTGATTGTTCATTCTTCCTTTTTCTGCATCTTTGACTGAGTTAATTCAATAGCCCTGTCTTCAAGCACTGGTGTTTTTCTTCTTTCTCATCTGTCATTGAAAGTTTTTGCTGTATTGTGAAATTCCCCTGAAAGAAATGACTCTTTGAGTTCTTTGATCTCTCTTTTATTTTTTCTTCTATTGCCCTTAGCAATTTCTAAATGTTTTTCCTCATTGATATCCTTTTTTTGGCTTCTTACTGTTAATTATCCACTTTCTCTTTATTCCCATTCAATTCTTCCATTTATATTTTGAATTTTATTTCTGATATTTTGACAATCTCCTTCTGGTTGACATCTGTTGCTGTGTATCTGTTGTGATACTTTGGGGGTCTTGAACTATGTTTATCCCATGACCAGAATTCTTGTGGTGGTTTCATCTTATCTGAAACCTCTCCTCTCAAATCAGAAAAGATAGGTTTATAATGGACTTGTTCTCATTTTCTGTGAACTCTCCTACATAGAAGAAGAAGTTCCTAGATGGTAATTTTGTGACCTACTCTGGAAGATTGACTCGGCAGGTGACAAGCAAACACACTAAGAACCTGTAATGCAGCAGTCCTATTTTGTCACTTTCCCCTGTGATTGTCACCATCCAAGCCAGCACTGAGTGATCTCCATGTGGTACAGTGAGTTGTATCCAGACTGCTATTGGAAGCTTGGGGGGAGGGCGGGGTGCTGGGAAAGTCTCTGCCCATAGAGGCTGGCCCTGTGGGAAGTGGTTCTGTTCAGGTCTCACCATTGATGTGGCAGTGGCAATTGGCAAAGATATCTAGGCAGTGATCAGGCATGTCAGGACTCAGTTGATTCTCTCTGCTGGTCCAGGTGCAATGGTGGCTCATGTTAAGCACATCTTGGGAGGGACATTGCACTATGGGGGCCATTGGTGGTGGGAATCCCAAGAGCAAGTGCACAGGACCCCAAACAAGCACGGGATTCTCAGAAGTGGAGTTTAGTCCAACCTAGTTGGGCTACTGGGTAGCTAAAGCTCTCCTCCTGCCCAGCTCCTGTCAAGGCAGTTGCTGTGACACTTCTCAAGTGCTATTTGTGGTGTCCATTCTGCCAAATCCCCAGTGAGGGGTAGGGATGCCAAGCTCCAAGTCACAGGACACATAAAAGTGTCTAATCCCCTTGTTCCCTCCCTGTCCCAGGGGCAATATGGAGGCAGCTGCAACAAAAGTGAGCTCTGTGTGGTTCAGGTAGTCTGCCTGTAAGAACTCAGACTTGCAACAGTTGCACTGACCCAGCTATAAAAGTTATCTTGCCTTTGTTCCGCCCACTGTTCCGTGCAATGTCACTGCACAGATTCCAAGCAGCTCCCCGCTCCGCTCCGTATGGAGATCTGCAGCAATGTTAGGGGGATCCCTCTCAGCTCACGCTACAGTGTCTGTGGGGGAGCATGGGTTCCTGGGGTTCTCCCTTCCATTTTCTCTACATGTCCTATGCCTCTCTTTGGTACCTTCCAATCTTGCTGAGTGGCTCACCCCATCACCTTCTCCTTCATTCTGAGTATCCTGCATCATTTCTCCAATGACTCACAATGCTCTCTCTAAGAAGGCCCATCCATAAGTGGGCAACACTTAACAATTTCAGCCCTCTCCTTGAGAGAAGTGTATGCAGCTACTTCCGGTCTGCCATCTTGCCTCCCTTGTCTCTTTGACTAATTTTAAAGTGGCTCTTCCAACAAATATTAGCTAACAGTCTGGTACCTTTAAAAGTCTAAAAATAGACATTCTATGGGAACTGAGAAATTCTATAAGGTTTCCTTTACATAGCAAGAACACCTTCCAGTTCTCTATGTACTAGCAAAAAAAAAAAAAAAATTACCATTAAAAATTCTATTAGGGGGTGGTGTCTGGCTCAAAGGGGTACGGCACCGGTCCCGTATACCAGAGGTGACGAGTTCAAACCCAGCCCCCAGCCAAAAACTGCAAAAAAAAAAAAAAAAAAAAAAAAAAAAAAAAACTATTAGGCAGTGGTTAAATTACATTAATATGGATCCTTTATTTTAGACTCCTAAATTTAAGTATTTGTGTAATTAATAGATTTTAGAGACCTTTTATGCTAGACAATTGCCTTATTTATATTTAGAAGAAAATCAAAGTGGAATAAATACTTAGCTGTGTAATGGCTAGTCCCAAAAATTCTCTCAAAGAAAAATTCAAGAACAAAAACCTGACCTAAAAAATAAAATACTTTGTATGCTGCTGCTGTGGGAATAAACATTCCTACTAAAACAACAGGACAGGTTTCATGATTCATACCTATAATCCTAATACTCTGAAAGGTCAAGGCAGGAGACTCACTCAAGTTCAGGAGTTTGAGACCAGCCTGAGCAAGAGTAAGAGTTGGTCTCTACAAAAAATTAAAAATGAAGGCAGAGATGGTAAATCTATTTTTAATCTTCCTTTAAGGGATGAACCTAAACATATTCCAAAGGAAAATAAAAAATTAAAAGTTTAGACATGGTGTTTTCTCTAAAACTCTGTTAAGGGCTTCAGATAAAAACCTTAAACTTTTTCATCCACACAGGTATAGTTGGAATTTAATTTTTTAAATTGGCAAGTTTTACTTGTCTTATGACTGGAATTTTTAAACCAAAATAAAAAGTTTTGGTGTGTACTTGTAAATGTTTTATGTTAGTCTACATAGAGATATAGGTCAATACATAATTTATCTATTATCTACATGAGGCATTAAATTAACTTAAAAATATGAGTTCTCTGCTTCCATACAAAATGAAGAATTATTTTTTTCCAAATCTTGAAAGTATGATGTTGGCATTTTAATACAGATGGCATTGCATCTGTAGATTGCTTTGGGCAGTATAGAATTTTTAACAATGTTGATTCTTCCCAGCCATGAGCATGATATGTTCATCCATTGGTTAATAACTTCTGCTATTTCTTTTCTTAGGGTTTCTTAATTTCCTTTGTAAGGATCCTTAACCTCTTTTGTTAGGTATATTCTTAGGTATTTCATTTTCTTGTGTCTCAGATTAGTTTCTCAACTTGGCTATTATTGGCATATACAAAGGCCACTGATTTGTGGACATGACATATGGAGACATTGGACATTGATTTGTGCACATTATATCTTAAGATACTGCTGTTTTTTTTTTTTTATCACTTGCAGGAGTCTTGTGGTTGAGTCTCTGGAGTTCTCTAAATATAAGATTATGTCATGGGCAAAGAGCAAGAGTTTGACTTCCTCATCCCGCATTTAGATTGAGTGCTATATTAAATTGTTGTATGCCATCAAAATAACTAAATTTCTTTGTTAATTCTCTCTTTAATCATGGTTGGTCTAAGACTTTCGGTCATCCACAGTCATACTATTTTACTTTCATTAGGTAGAGCGCTGGAAATCATTCTCCTAGGGAAAAAGGACAAAGGGGAGGGTTTTCCTTAACCTCGCCTTAATCCTGTCTTGAGTGATTGCTCACGTCTGGGGAGGAGGGGACATTTTACCCGTCTACCAATCAGAACTTAGTGTGCCAACTGCAAAAGGATGTAAAAGACTCTCTTAGCCCAGCAGCCTAACAACTGGTACATAAAGTTTTAAAGGCGACCTCAACATTCTGAAGGTTAATTATTATGTTATCATCTTAAATTTACATTGTGGTCCACAGATTCCACCACTACCACCAATAGGTGACCTCTGAACCATGAGATAAGCCCAACCCAGGAATTATAAAATAGATCTCCTGGTCATAAGCAAAGCCTTCTTTGTTGAGACAATGGAGGACCAGTGTTGTCTATGGTGAATGTGTGTTGCTTTGTAAACCTTCTTTTTCTATAAATCTATCTTTTTTCTTCCTGAATAAACTTTGTCTTACACTTTCCCATTGGGGTATCGGGGCATTCTTCAGTCAAGAGCACCCCAGGAACTGAGGATGCAGATAGCTGCTTGAAAACCTGACACTTTTGAGTGCAAGCAGGTGTCTTGAAACACTGTATTTTAATTCTTCTCAAAGATGATATTTACTAGTTACTCTCCAAAATTGATTTTTTGTGAAGTTTATAGAAAGGTCTCTGACAGGTGTTCTTGAATGCAAGTTTCTGATAACTGTAGAGATCATATCGTTTGGGCTTAGAAAACTTCCAACTTCTAGGACTGATGTTATATTTATAAAGATTGATAACCCTACTTAAGAAGAACAAAAATTAATTATGAAAAATTAAACTTGTAGAACAGAAATACTTTTTTAAAATTACTTTTCTGTTTAAACCATTGCTGATTCTTTTGGTGTTTTATCTTCTGGAAATCAAGAAATCTTTTATTTTATTCTTATTTTTAGGTATTTATAACTTACGACAAATTAGTAAAATATATTTTTGAGAGCAAAACTTTTAGCCATTTTATTTCTTCAGAATTTAGAAAATATTTGTGAATATTCTTAATTTATGGCAATATGGTTGTTTGATTAATTTCAATAAGAATCTACTTTTTTTTTTTTTTTTTTTTTTTTTAATAACAGGACACAAAAGGAGACACTGGTTATTTTACCAAGGCTTTGACTGGAATAGAATATTTTATATATGCTCATAGTGTTTTGAGGCATGAAAGTTGACTTTATAGAGCCTACAAAAGGCCATTTGGAAAAACAGGCCAGGTACTGTGCCCTTTATAGGTTCTGATACATGATAGGTAAGGAATGTCACTTTATAACAGGTTCAGAAGCTTTAACTTATTTGGGGATTACTTTGAAAAGAGAAATTTTTCTAGTTCATGCAGGTATTGCAGACAGTCTGAAAAATTCTTGAATGGATTTACCCAAGAGGTATTGAAAAAGATGTACAATCTGAGATTTTGTGTGGAAAAAAGTTCCAATAAAATCAAACCTTTAAAACGTCTCTCTGACCAATAGCTATTTTTAGTGCAGTTTATGCAAATATTCTAGACAAGTAATATAAGGATGGAATTAGTTTTGCCAATAAATTGGTCCTACTATGATTTATCCTTCTTGAAAATAGAAAAACTGATGAGAGGGAAAAAATATGCTTCAGA
The DNA here is from genome assembly GCA_963574355.1 of Loris lydekkerianus. NCBI lineage: Eukaryota > Metazoa > Chordata > Mammalia > Primates > Lorisidae > Loris > Loris lydekkerianus. Next base: position 19,392 of record CAUYPK010002907.1, read on the forward strand.
GGAAGCTGTAATGCCTCTATTGTTAGAGCCTTGCCATGTTCAAAATTACTTTGAATTTTTATTATTTGCCTAGAATTTGGCATTGGTCCATTTTTATCTAATTTTCCTCCGTCTGTGATATATACTCTTCTAAGAATGAAACTTCTGAGAGATGTGGGATTAGGTGAAATATACAACCTCAAATTCATGTCTTCCAATACTTTCTCCAAAAGATTTTTTACAATATGGAAGGATGTAAAGGAAAATAAAGATCTCAGATCACCCAATGACTCCCTATGCAAAAGAAAAGGTTAAACCTGGAGGCTGAGTCATGCCACACCTTTTTCCAAATAAACAGCTGTTGCTATACATCAGCCAGATCTCCATAGAAAGGTAAAAGGCCTCTGGTGTCTACAGATCATTGATAAGGAAACTCCCATAAGGCCTGCCAAAAGCAAGGGCAGAGAAATAACTTTGGGTCTACAGGGTAAATCTAGCTCCTTAAACTAAAGTCTGTTTGAGTCTACACTAATAATGTTGTTTACAAATTTATCTTCCTATGTGCAGAACAGATAAAAGACAAGATGGACCATTCTTCCACCTACCCAGGAGGACCTACATAATTGATGCTTCTTTCCCTCCCTTTTTCCCTTCAACCTTTAGTCTTTCTTATCTTATGTAATATGTAGATTTCCTGGTCATCATAAGAATGTAATCATTTTGCTCCGCACCCACTCCCCTCCTCTTTTTCCTTCTGTATACCCTGTCCTCTTTAAATACTGAAGTTTGCACCTTACAATTTGGAAAAACAGTCACAGATTTGTCCATGATATGGGTTTTTCCTAGATGTGTCCTCAAATTTTAGCTTAATAAACGTGCATTGATTGTGATCTTGGTCTCATACTTATTTTCAGTTGTCAAATGCAGTATATCTAGTAGACTCTAACTAATTTAATGAGAAACATACCAAAAATTCAGTCTGGGTACTAGAAGTAAGTGCATAAAGAATCCAATTGTATTAGGTTCTAATTTAATGTAGTAACGATTTATGCAAAATTTAAATGAACAAAATATAAGAGAAATGTAAGCATTAACTAATACAACAGACCATGAATCCAAATTAAGTTAGGACATGTTAGGGAAATGAGCAGGTTGAAGAAATGAAAATTTATTTTAAGTGATGATAATATAACATCTATCAAGATATTAATTTCTGGTAAAATAGTCTTTGTGATTTAGGCTTATAAGGAAAATGTATATGCCAGCATACATCTTTGTTCATTCTTCTCAGAAAATGTTTTTATTTGATATGTCAATTGAATCTGTTTATCAGTTGGGAAGGGAAAGATTGCTGAATTTAGTAGGGATAAATGGTTTCATATGTAGTGAGACATTGGTACTTTTGATGGAGAAGAATGATCAGATTTATGAAGTTTCTGTAATTGTCTCCACTGATTCCTATTACATAGCAGTGGAGGTGAAAACATCAGCAGGCATTGGCCACCTACATGATTTATATTAGACCATATGTTAAGCATTTATTTAGACATGAAGTATATTTGATACAAATATTGGATCTGCAACTTATAACATTGTTAAAAGTAAAGAACTTAGCAGATATAAGAAAATATTAGTTTGATTACAAAACATGTTCAGAATAGCTGTTAATACCATTTATTACTTATAAAGTAATTAGATAATGCAATAAAATTACTTTAAAAAGCCAGGAGCATAAAAATAATGCATTTAGCATCTAAAGAAAAGGAGCAGATTATATTTATTTCAAATCATACAGTACAAAGCTTACCATAGCTACAGAAGTCAGAAGCAATCATGTTTTATGTTGGGTCAATTCAACATACATTACAAATGGTATTTTTCATTGAATTTAGTTGATAAAAGTTTTATTAGATTTTATCTGCTTATTTATCTTATTTTTCATATTCTTTAATATTGCAATTTTCACTATCTTTCAAAAGACTTTGAGTCTGTCAAAGGCATATTTTTTATGTTACGTTTCTTTGCTAACTTCCATGGATGTCTGCATGAAAGACATAAATAAATGAAATTGAATGAAATAAAGAATGCACCCAGCACAGTAAAACCGTGCTCACAATTCAAAGACATATTCTCCAAGTAAAAATTAAAGACAGAAAACAAATTCAGAGCAAAAATGACAACAAATATAGTCAAAAGTGTTACCAGGTCAATACTCATAACTCCATCTAAATGAACATATTCTTTGTCCAGTCTTGAATTCTACCAAGAGTAAAGCCTTTTAAAAGCTATGTTTAATTGTAGGAAGACATATATGAGTACAGAAAAGTATTTTTGATGATACAGGAATGCCGATCCAGCAGGTCTTGTTTCCTAGCCTTCACTTAGGAGCTAAAGGCAACACAGAGTCAGCATCCCCAGCCCACAACACAACAACAGAGAGCACAGAAATGTAGCTCGTGGTCCTCGACTCAGTGACAGAAGATCAAGTGTAGGCAGTTCCTGAACCTCTGTCTAGTGGCAGAAGTCATCCAGGATGAGTAACTCTAAGTATTCCCTAGCTTAGGAATTAACCTCAGAGTCTTTTGACTCTCTACCAAGTGCCAGAGACCCACGCACATCCTGTGATATTAATTTTCCCGAAATTGGTATATTGATTTAAGGCAATTTACATCAAAATGTCAACAATGGTTTGGGCAGGCATAAAAAATATTTGAAAATGTATGTGGAAATCTCTGAACAATACAATAATTAATATTTTAAAAGAAAATTATAGTGGGAAGGATGACTCTACTCAGTAAGTTATAAAACTATTCATATAAAAATTAAAATATTACGATATTAATGGAGGGATAGACACATAGATAAATGAAACAGAACACAGAGCCCCAATGTAGAATCAAATAAGCACAGCTAAGTTTTGAACAAAGGTGCAAAAGTAATTCAGTGGAAGAATAATAGCCTTTGTGGCAAATGGTGGTCAAAAACTTGAACATCAATAGATCAAATAAAAATAAATAAATATGAAGAAAAGAGAGTAAGTCCCACATCTTATTTAAAAATTAATTCAAGGGTAGAAGCAGCAACTCACACTTAACACTCTGGGAGGCCAAGGGGGTGGATTGCCTGAGCTCAGGAGTCAACACCAGCCTGAGCAAGAGCAAGACCCCACCTCTAAAAATAGCCAGGCATGTGGTAAGCACTTGTAGTCCCAGCTACTTGGGACGCAGTGGCAAGGGAGTTGCTTCAGCCCAAGAGTTTAAAGTTGCCATGAGCTATGATGCCATGGCATTCTACCAAGGGCAACAAAGTGGAAACTCTGTCTTAAAGAAAAAAAAACTTAATTCAAAATACATTATAAACTTATATGAAAAATGTTACACTTAAAAAAATAGCCTAATATATTAGCTATTTTATTAGCATGAGTAACACTAAATAAACTCTCCTAAAAGAAATCAAGGAAGAACCAGGTAAATAGAGAGCTAGTCCATGTTCAGGGATAGGAAGATTGCTTTTCCCAATTTGATATACAGATTCAATGAGATCTAAAAGTATATTTCAGAAATTTATTTTTTAGATACTGAAAAATTGATTCTAATGTTTAGATGGAAATGCAAACTACCCAGAATAAGCAATGCAATATTAAAAAAGAAGGATAAAACCAGAATCTCAATATTATACTACTTTGAGATTTATTATGAAGTTACTCTAATCAAGACAGTATCGTGTTGGTGAAAGAAAACAAAAATAGATAAAAATGAAACAGAATGAAGTGCTTAAAAATAATGTACTTTGATATACACAACTTGGATAAATCTCCACAGAATTACACTTACTGAAAAAAAAAATCACTATCCAAAGTTGACATAGTACATAATTCTATTTACATAATATTTTTTATTGTGATTAAGTCTACACAGCATAAAAATACCACTTAAAGCATGTAGTTTTACAGCATTAAGTATTAATGTATTTCATTATTGTCCAATCATGAGCACCGTCCATCTCCGGCACTATTTCCTCCCCCCTAGCTGAAACTGTGAACCTATTAAGCATGAACCCATCATTCCTGCTTAGCCACCATTCTATTTCCTATCTCTATGAATTTGAATATTGTAGATTTCTTATATAATTGGAATCATGATTTGTGCTTTTGTAACTTGGTTATTGTCCACAGAATAAACTTTTCATATGCACAACTTAGATGCATTATGTCAGAGAATCTGTCATAATTTCATCATTTCTTAAGGCTGAATAATATAATAGTTTATAGTATATAGAGACCATATTTTGTTTACCCATTTACCAATTATGTAACTCTTTTTAACTTAAAGAAATTACAGACATGTAGAACTGATTAGTGGTTGGCAGGTGATAGAGATGAGGAAAAGGGTGCACCTCTAAAGGGGCAAGGCCAGGTGTCTTTGTAGTGATGAAATTGCTCTCTGTACTTTCTTTGGAATGATTTACCCTGTAGATCGTTGTAAAGGGATAAAACTGTATAGAACTCACTACACACAAACATGCATACTTAAATTAACGTGTAAAACTGTGCAGATCTGAACAACATCAAAGTCATTATCTTATCATAGGTATTTTGCTATTGTTTTGAAAATATTATTAGAGGGAACTGGGTAACGTGTATGAAATCTCTCCATGTTTATTGTTGCCACTACCTGTGGATCTTCTGTGGTTTTACAATAAAATTTCTAATTAAAAACAAGTAAATGCATAGAATTTTATATCTCTCATATCAGCAAGTACCATCAGGGCTATTCTCACTCACAGCATCTGAGGATGGAGCATCACGATTCATCTGATAATGAAGATCAATGAGAGGCATCCAAATAAAATTTGGGATAAGAAACTGATTTGGAAAAGAAGATACTTGAGGTGTGTATTAAAAGGGAAATGATTCCAAAAAAATGAAAGTGATGAGATTGAGGTCATTTCAGGCAGAAGATATAGCATGAGGAAAATTATACAGGTATAAAAAACTAGCTGGTGTTTTTACAAAAATTATTGGAAAATCCTTGGGAAATTTCAAAATGGTTTTCACAGACCACAAGTTTTAAGCTAGCAGTTACTAAATATGCTAAAGAGCATGGGAACAGAGCTGCTGAGAGACACTTTACACTCCTCCCACACACAGTATCGTCAGATTGTAGAGGGGACAGGAAGCAGAGTGTCTTCTGGTGCACGACAGAAGAACGCCATGTGTGGTAATGCTGCTAAGCTGCTGGAGGTTCAGCAGGAGGTGAAGACTTGGATTCTGGAGCAGCATCAAAGTGGAATCTCTGTGTTGACCAAAATAATACAAAAAGAGGGTAAAAGGATGAGATGAGAAAAAATATAATTTCTGAGGGACACCTAAATGGTGCTTTAACTTTATGGAAAGATAAGGTTTCAGCATGAGGACACCAACAAAACTTGCCCAAAACTTTGCAGCAGCCTGTGAGAATCAAGTTTTAGAATTTCATTCTTACATTATAAATCTTTGAAAGACTCATAACTCTGAGCTATCTCAAACTGTCAATGTGAATGAGGTTTCACTCACATTTGATGTGCCATCCAACACAACTGTGGACGTCTGTCTTTAGGAGCAAAGACCATGGCTGTTGGAAGGAGTCTACATGAAAAACTCATGCCACTGCTTTTCTCGCCTGTTGTGCAGATGGGACAAAACTACCACCTCTGATCATTTTTGAAAGAAACACATTTCTGGAAGAAAAGACGACAAGTCAGGTTATTGTGTACATGCATGAAAAACAATGCATGAATGATGAAGACATGGAAATCTGGTTTAACACAGTCTCGTCAGAAGGCCTAGAGGATTCCTTAGAAAAACAGTTTTTCCTGTTTTTAATCACTTCAAAGTCCATATTATAGAAAGTATAAAAGCAATTGCAGGAGACTTAAAAACCCAAGTTACTGAGATCTGGTGGGCTAACCAGCCAACTTCCACCTCTTGATGTGTCAGCAAAAAGGCCTGTTGTGGACTCTCTGCCTGTAACTCAGCGGCTAGGGCGCCAGCCACATACACCAGAGCTGGCGGATTCAAACCTAGCCTGGGCCTGCCAAACAACAATGACAACAACAACAACAACAACAACAAAAAAAAAAACAGCCAGGCGTTGGGTGGGCGCCTGTAGTCCCAGCTACTTGGGAGGCTGAGGCAAGAGTTTGAGGGTGCTTCAAGCTATCATGTCACGTCACTCTAGCAAGGGTGACGAAATGAAAAAAGCCTTTGGTGGCCCTAATGAAGAAAGAGAGGATGTCATGGATGCAATCAGCTGGTAATGATTTAACACCCACAGGCAGAATCAAGAAAGCATCCATGCCCAGGTCTGTGATTGGATCCTAAGATCATGGAAAGGTATCAAGAAGAAAGTGGTTGCAAATTTGTTTTTAAAATCCCAAAGTGGTGTCCTTGGAACTGAGGATGAAAAAACTTACTGAATAAGAAAAGTGACCTTTCAGAAAACACCAGTAATTTAGAAATTGAAGAAGACAATACTTCTGATATTGACAGTGACAAAGAGCTCTTGCCTTCTATGATACAGAAATATCATAAATTTGTTACTAGTACATAAAATTTCTTCTAGCTTGTATCTATTCTTGTGTTTTGTAATTATGTGTTACATAAAATTTCTTGTACCACAATACGTTTAAAAAATAAATGCTCAAAATTTTTTATAATACAAAAAGGAGTACCTAAATATAAACAAATAAGAATTTGAATTCAAAGTTAAAACGAAAGTTTTTTCTCTAAAAGTTTTGGTAGAAAATGTGGCTGTGCATTATGCCTGGGAACACATTATACACAATGAACTACAGTATGAATAGCCAGTATTGCCCATAAATTATTGAGGAGGAAAATAGCAAAGGAAAAATGAATAAATGAGCAATGCGTCATATAGAATATTTTGAATTAAATTCTGAACGCATGGTGATATGATTGCATCTTTAAAAACTGTGGAAAATGATTTTAAAATAGTTTAGAACGTAAACTGGAAAACCAAAGAAGAAGCTGTTAAAACAAATTATAACAATATTCTGCCTACACGAAAGCAATGGCAGTGGAGAGAGTGAATCAGAATTGGAGATCAGAAAAATTAATACCATGAAATCCGAGAGGAAGATGGAGCGAGATTCTTCATCCTCACAGAAAGATGAGGAAGACCACATACTGTCAGGTGTAGTATCCACTCCCACCCAGTAGCACACGCTGGTGGTATCAAGCCTCCCGCCACATGGAGCAAGGATGTTATGAAAGCACAGAGGAGGAAAAATGCAGATGGTAAAGGCGAGCTGAACATAATAAGACATACTTTCCAGAGATAAACCTATATTTTTGTACGAGTAATTTAGACTATGTACTAATAACATAAAATTTTTTTCTGAACCATTTTGTTCTATTTCATTCTCTAAGAGCCACAACGTGGTATCACCAGAAACAGAATTATTTTAATTTAGTTGGAACTCTTTGACTATGCAGGCTCTCTCTTAATAAGCAGCTAAACAGATCCCATTTAAACTGGATTAAATAACTGTCCTCTGGGATTTCATTGTATTTTTTTTTCTCCTATGTATCTCTCACAATTCACCACATTGCATTGAAAATACCTGTTTTTCTATGGAACTGATCATTTTTTTTTCCCATTTAGCTTCTAGGAGATGGAAAACAACCCAAATTTGTTTTGTTATTTTTAGTGATTCACTACCTATTCAGTGATAATCTTGAACCCAGAAGTGTTACTTAAGAATAATTTCTATAACACAATTGTAAGATGTTTCTAGCATGAAAACATTTATATTTTCTGTAGCCTTTCTATTTAGCACATGGAAGGATATGACAGATTAAAGACACGTGAGTTGACACTGTGTTTTCTTTTACAGCAATTTTTTTTTTTTTTTTTTTTTTTTTACTGGAATTTCACCTAGTTTTGCAATTTTTAGAGAACTTAAATAAGCTTTACCTGGATACTGCTGAATAAATATTAATATTCATTCTAAAATAACTGTACAATATATGCATAATATTGGGGACCCTCACTGAACAATTTAACAACTCTGCTATTTAATACCTGTGAATGGTATATTTATACTTAAATTTTGTGCTGATTTGATAGCACATCCAAAAGATTCCCTACTAAGAAATCTTATCTTTCCAGCTCATCTTAAAATATATGTTTAAATAAATACAAATGCGTTTCTTTAAACATTTTAATTGGTTAATTCAGTAATTACTCCTCAAACATTTCTGAAGTATAAAATTTCAGTGTCTTGTTTCCAGAAACAGTCTTAAAAACGCCTTACTTTTCATTATAAGTGAGAAAAAAAATGAATTTTTACAGAGAGACTACAATGTGATAGAAACTTCTCTTAGAGAATCATGAGGAGATAAGGGACTTCTCCCAAAAAAGTTTAATTGATATTTTCCTAAACCACATAGTTATTCAGTTTCAAATGTAGGATTCAATTTAGGACAAAGATATTTTATAGCTCATGCTTTATCCTTTCCAGCTCAGTTCCCACATATAGAAAATCACAGTTATGAAAATAGAGAAAATGAGTCCCAAGGCTCAAGAACAGTGTTTGAAGTCAGAGTTGATTTCAAGTGCTTTGTTTGACAACAAGTTCTGTGAACTTGTGTGAAAATAATTTGTTTATCTGACTACATCATGAACATACTAAAATAATTCTAAGTGTGGCCCCACCAAATTAAACTGATGCATTTTAAGATTTCCTACAATAATGAATAATGTTGAAATCAAACATTATTAAGTTAGTTTTGCCATTTAATCATTATTGATGAATCATTTATAATACTCATAAAACCCATCTAAAATTTTTTTTGTACATTCTCAAGAAAGAATTTGGAGGTCTCCTAATTTATTAAAAAGTAGTTGGCTATTTAAAACATAACAATGTCCATATTGTCACAAATATTTTTAATATATAGGCAGTCCATACTTTTGCATAACCCATGCAAATTGGACGCTTGTCCTCATTTAATTGAAACCCATGCAGATTGGAAGCTTGTCCTCATTCTTTTTGCTTCTTTGTTAAATCATAACTGTGTGTACATTAATGCATTTATGGGGTACAATGTGCTGATTTGATATACAATGTGGAATGCTTACATCAAATTATTAATATAACCATCACCTCACTTACGTATTCGTTGCGGAAGGACATTTATACTCTATTCTTAATAGTTTTAAAATGTACCATTGCATTATGTACATTAAGTGAGGTCCCATCAAAAACCCTCCCTCCTCTGTACCTCCCCCTCCCTTCCCCTATCCTTATTCTTCCCTCCTTCACTTTGGACTATAGTTGGGTTCTATTATTTGTATGAATGAGTAAGTGATTATATATTTGTTTCATAATAGGATTGAGTACATTGGATACTTTTTCTTCCATTCTTGAGATACTTTACTAAGAATATGTTCCAGCTCCATCCTGGTAAACATAAAAGATATAAAGTCTCCATCCTCTTTAGGCTTCATAGTATTCCATTGTATTCATGTACAAAATTTTTTTAATACATTCATGGGTCTACCGGCACTTTTTGATATGGATCTGCAATCACTGGGTCACTGTTCTGATGTGCAGCGGCTAATTATTAAATCATTGCTAAGCTGACTGAAGCATCAAGTTTAGAGCTGGATGAAACTTTAGAAGTTATCTGGGGTATTTTAATTTTTTTCTCAACATTAGAAATTATATGCATATAATAATAAGGTTTATTTTTCCCAAAAGCACTTGTTTTTTTCCGGGTTTCCTCTACCTAGCTTTATATTGAATAATATAAATTAATTGCCTTTTGTGTGACCAACTACAGCTCAGCAAGAGTCAGAGATATAATTTCTGTCCTCTTCAGCTCTCTAATAGTTGCAATTTAATCAATTAATACTTATTTTATATGTCCTTTTGATGTTTACTTTTCAAAAGTATATGTATTAAAATCCATTGCATTATAAAAGTTGAAATTTATTTAGGAGATGGCTCAAGCAGCTTAAAGCTATACTTTAAAAAGTTTACCACTTTAAGTTTTCTTAAAGCATTCATATACTTAAATTTTTAAAAAAGTGTGATTCACCTTTTTGAGATCTAGCTTCCCTAGTAAATTTAAACTATAATATGACACAAAATTTTTGGTGTTCCCTGGGAACATTGCCAGGGAAAAGGAGAAACCATTATACTGTGAACAGTGCCTAGAAGACCAATTGAGTACACAGCATGGCTTAGTCATGTACTATTTAAACCATATGAAATTAACTAGGTTAAAAAAAAAGCCAAAATGACAATTTCCTATGATTGTACATATATATGAATCCTTTGAATTTAGCTTCTCAATTTTTAAATTAGGTTTAATAGTTCCTTTTTGTAAAGAGTAAGCTGATATAATAGTGATACAATCTTTGAAACACATAAATAACTAAATAAATAATAACTATTTTAGTAAGTGAGGTATATATATTTTTGTTGTGCTTACAAACTGCCATTTAATTCTTCCAGGATTAATTTAAATGCAAATGCTGCATTCAGATCTTAGAAGTTGTATGTTGCAAAAAAAAAAAAAAAAAAAATAATAATGAAAAATAAAAAAAGAGGTTACAGCTTTGAAAGAATGATAAATATTCTATTAACTTTTATTGTTATTTTCTAGGAAGCATACTAGAGAGTGTGACAAGAACATCTCAAAGGCAAAGGTCTGTTAGCCAACTAGACCAATAAAAATTACACCTCTTGTCAAAATTGGAAGGACCAGTAATCATTAACAAGCCTAATAAAGAATTACAGTATTAATTTAAAAGTTTATTTTTGTTCACTTGTGAACCTTGGACTAATTTCAGAAGTCACATGAAGGAAATAGAAACACTGCCTGTGTAATCTCCCTGCCTGGTTTATGCATAATAAAAATAGAATTGACTTCCTATCAAAAAATCAATTATTAAGCAGTGTAAACATTATTTTAATTTAGCATAAACTTGTTTCTAAAAATGTGTACTGTTGTGGTGAAATTGATTCTTTACTTCTCAACAATATCCCTGGTCATGAATCCACTCCATTTTTATCCCCTGTAGCAATGTTTTTATTTCCATAAAAGGATTTTAAAGTATATAACACAAGGACTATATCTCTATCCATACTTTTTCATTTGATTAGACTACCTGTGCTCCTATTAAATTTAACTGTTTGTCCCACATTAGTAATTTGGGACTAACTAAAAACTGGAAGCTAAAACTAAACAGAGCAAAAATCTAAAGCACATTGTTCTGTAGGTGAAACAACTCGTTAATGTTACACTTTGTAACTATCAGCTTCTGTATACTGATAAAAGGTAAAAATTGAGAAATAAGCTTGCAAACCTCTTGTCTTTAAAAATGCAAAGTAAAATTATGTAGGAACAGTAAAGGTTTGCCTTAATGGAATCTACTAATCTTGTTCCAACATCACATCACAAAGGTAGATTTACTGCTCTAAGTGTCAGCTTTAAGAAGGGTGACCTTCATTAAGAGGAGTCCCCGGAGTTTCTCCTGTACAAGCAGGGCAGCTTGCCATCACTTTGAAGGCTCAATTTCCTTAGCATTATCTCCCTTTCTGTATTCCAAATCCTCTGGGGAAGCCACCACCCTTAATGAATAAGGATGTATTTTTTTTCCTGGATCTTCCCTTACTAAGGGGAAGATCTTCCTTTTGTTTCATTTATTAGATGACTATTAATGAGTATTGTCTTTTTTTGTTTGTTTTGAGACAGAGTCTCACTCTGTGACCCTGATAGAGGACAGGTGGCACCAGGACCTGCTGCCTTAGTCCTAGAGGTGTTAGTGCAGTGGCAGCCAGCAGTGGAACCAGCAGGCTGGAGAGGGTGGGGAGGAGCATAGGAGGCTCCAGAAACCAGAGTCCAGAACAACTGCTGAGGAGACACCAGGACCTTAGGACCTTAGGACCTTAGGTTTCGCCCTCCCCCTTGCACTTTGGGCTGAAGTGGGAAGCCCACCCTTTCTAGACCTGGTCAATTTCATGTAAGTTTCCTAGGCCTAAATCAAAGGGATTGTAGCCATTCATTAACTGAGTTCAGACACCCATGCAGCTAAATGTAACAGCTGAGTTCCTGCTGATTATAACTCAGAGGACCCATACCTGCTAAATGTAACAACTGAGTTCCAGCTGAATGTAATTTTAAAGGACCCACTCCAGCTAAATGTAATGATTGAGTTTGGGCTAAATAACCCCATGCAGAGATCCTGGGAAGAGACAGAGGGAGCTAGAGAGCTCGTCCCCCCACATGGGTTCTCTCTGCCAGGAACTTTGGCATTTTTGTACTTTTTTCCTTTTTTGTCTTACCACTGATCTGTGGTCTGTGGATTCATTCTTTGAATCACTGAGACCAAGAAACCTTGAAGACAAAATTCCAGCATCAACCCTGGGTAGAGTGCCATAGTGTCATCACAGCTCACAACAACATCAAATTCCTGGGCTCAGGGGATCTTCTTTTACCTGAGGCTCCTGAGGAGTTGGGACTATAGGCACCTGCCACAATGTCCAGATAGATTTTCTATTTTTTAGTAGAGACAGGGTCTCACTCATGTTTAGCCTGTTCTTGAACTCTTGAGCTCATGCAATTCACCCACCTTGGCCTCCCAGAATTCTGGGATTATAGGCATGAGCCACCATACCCAGCAAGTATTTTATATTAGAATTAGAAGACACTTTGAAGGGCAAAATATTATGTCCAAGGTAACTGAATTTTAATTATAGATATGGCTGACTCTATAAGTATTTTTATAAATGTAAAACTCTATGAATCTCTATATTCCAGTACTCCTATTTGGAGAACATCTTCAGTAACATATCACTGTAATATTATTTGATAGCCAAAATATGTACTGCCTTCATACTTATCTAATATTTATGAAAAATGCACTATTCACCACTCATTATTCTAAGCATTGTTCAACTATAAAGAGGTACTTTTAAGTCCCATTTATCATTGAAGAAATGGAGAATTGTATAGAATGTAGTTTCCATACTATCATATAGTCAACACATCTAAAGATTTGATTTCACGCAGTTTGTTTCCACAGCTGAGTTCTGAATCTTCACCCATTTTTCTTTGTCTTACCACCCAGAACACACACCACCATGCTGTCTTTGTTTTATATTGACAATGTTAAAGGGTCCACATATTCTGTAAATTTAATCTATTGTTGGAACAAAGAGAAAAAAATTATAATAATGTAAGATTTTCCTAAATAAACACCATTATAGTTTAAATATTTGTATATAAAATAATGTGTAGGGTGCATGTGGGAATACTTAAGGGAAGAATTATATCTTGATGTTTTTTGCATTGCTAGTAATGATTTTATAAGCTTGAAACCAATATTCAATCATTAGTTGTAAGTAGATTAGGAATTGAATTAGGAATATGATTGTAGAGGATGAACAAAAAGAAAACAGAAAAAGGAGACAAATGATTTGGGAAAGCCCTAGTTTCAGTGCAAGGTACTGTGAGAGACCTGCCAGTTTAAAATTCTGAATACTGTCTTCCTGGAACTTCCCCTCCCCTGCAGTACTGGCTGTGAGTACAGAGGTTTTCTGTTGGGGGAGGCTGCTGGCTCCGGGAGAGCGATTTTGGGGAGTTAAGAAAGTATTCAATGTAATAAAATGTTTAAACTTTGTTGAACACAGCAGAATTGTGCCCGACCAGATAAAGAAATAAAATATCTCTTTTCTTCTGTCACCTTGGCATGATCAGAGGAGTCTACCAGTCTGCATGTAAGGCTGGTATTAAAAAAATCACATCTGTGATTTTGAGATTGGTCTAATTGGGATTTTTCTCTGACATCCTGCTCCTGGACTGTTTTCACTGTTCCAAACTCTGCATAAAGATCATAAATACTTTAAAGCAATAAAAGTAGCAAGTAAATCCACACAATTATGTAGTGAGTTAAAGAGTTTAACTGTTAGAGAAATGCAAGTGCAGCAAGAACCAAGATGGGATTGTTTCCCCCCCTTCATGAGATTTATGATTGAAACACTGGTGTATGAAATAAATACAGAGTAGCCTGGAATCACAAAGAAGGGCTGCAGCCTCTGACCCCAGCTACTCTTAAAACTATCCTTTGTCTCTTTGTGTCCCTTGTCTTATTTTTCATTCTTTTTCATAATTTTATCCCACCAAGCTACTGGAAGGGGACCCATAGTGCCATTGGGGCTGGTTCCTAACAATAATGCAACAGCTACTATTTTAATATTGTTTATATCCCATAATATATTTTGTCTGACTTAGTTTTCAATTATATGGAAAAAAAATTAAATAGATTAAAATATAGGAAATTCTCGTTAGTAGTTCAGAAATTAACTTGCAAAAATATTTTTAATTAGATTCTTATAATAGTCTTTTTAAAAAGCATAAATTAAGTTGCTGAAACTTTGAGAATTAATTAATTTTTATGACTCTATTAAATTTTCCTCCTGGTTGTGAATGCTAGATGTCACTTGTAAGGTATGAAGACAATAAAGTCTATAACAATCATTGAAAACTGTAATTTTATCTATTGATGAGCACAAGTTTCTTGCCAATCCATTTATCTTAGTACAAAGTTTTTGTAATTTCCATTTCAGAACGATAAATTACCACAATACTGTATTTTTTCCTCTACATCACTGTTTTAGTGCTAACAGTCATGACTTCAAGTTTACACATCATTGATTTCCTTGGGGGTTGGCAGAATTTCAGTAAATTACTTGCAGTGGAAAAATTTAATTTTGGCACATGTCCAAAGCAAACAAAACATATCTGCTTTCTATTTTCAGTTATATTACCAAATAAAATCATACTTTATAATATAATATTAGATAGAAAAATATAATGTATGGATCAGTATTGTATTTATTGAAATTTTTTACTGGGGATACAGAAAACATTTTGAAAGGACTCTTTCAAAATATAAATTGAAGGAAAACAATAGAAAATATTTTCTGTTCTTCCTTTTCTTTTTTTTTTTCTTTTATATTCTGTAATGTTTTGATTCAGGAAAAGAGTCTATGATCTGGTGTTGATTTATTAATAAACTAAAAGGAACTGACCATATTATCTTTCTTCTCTCTGAGGAAGGAAATAAAGGAATATTTGAAGGAAAAGTAAGGAGAAAGAACTCTCTCTATTCTGGACCTGGACCATGGATTGTTTTCTTGTTTGCTGAAACATAACTTGCAAGCAAGTAGGAGGAGGAGTGGCAGGTGTGAGTTTGGTGAATGCTGCCTTGACTATAATCTACTCACCATACCCTCTAGCAGTGGTCTCTCTGTCAGAGAACAGCACTCTTGCTACAAAAGGAAAAAAGATTGTTTGGCACACGTTTTGTGTGTAGGACATGACCACAAGAGGGAATCTGCCTAATAAAATCAACTATTATCACCAGGTTATGGTCGTCTGTACCCTTATATTAACCTGAAATAAATTTACTCAAGAAAAAAAGGAGACAAAAAAAAAAAGAAAGAAAGAAAGAAACAGAAAATTCCAGTATATTTTTCTATAAGTAAGTCAAATAGCAAACTGTGCTTCATAACTTAGTATCTTTTTGAAACTGCATCATATAGGATCACTAATTTTAAAGCATTTTAATGTTTCCTTTCCTGTGGCAACACCAGATATTGTGGTCAATGCTTCATAAAAAGAACTCAGTGTGGTTGAAAACGTAAATGTGAATTGCATCCCTTTGAAATTGCTCAACACTGAAATCCAGTTGTGTGAGTAAATCTTTAGGGATTCTTATTTACTTTATTACTTAGACTTTTTTTTTTTTTTTTTTTTTGAGGCAGAGTTTCACTGTCACCCTGGGTAGAGTGAGGCGGCATCATGATAGCTCACAGCAACCTCAAACTCTTGGGGTCAAGAGACCCTCTTGCCTCAGCCTCCCAAGTAGCTAGGACTACAGGTATGAGCCACAACACGCACCTAGTTTTTCTATCTGTTCTTTTTCTTTTTTTCTTTTTTTTTTTTTTTTGCAGAGATAAGTCTTGCTCTTACTCAGACTAGTCTTGACTCCTTAGCTAAAGCAATCCACCTGCCTCAGCCTCTCAGAGAGTATTTTATTACTTTGAGTAAAAGGTATCGTTTATGCGTTTTTTGCCAACTTCAAACTGACACCAATTATTTGTAAATATTATTAAATAGAAAAATACATACTTTGTATAATGAGGGAAAAAGTAAAATTATTCTGAATGTAAAATAATTTGAAGTTTAGAATCTCTTAGTTTCCTTTCAGATATAAATATTGTCTTAATTATTAATTTGTTCAAAATATTAACTCTGATAATTAAGGGGCTCCATACCCCAACTTGTTATGCTACATGTCTAAAGACTATAATTCTAAAATATGTATAGCAGTGAAAACAATGGCATAGGCACTCTGCAATTCTGATTTGATTTTCAATTGAGGGCTTGTCATCAACAAGAAAATGAGCAATCCTTGAGCATGATTACATTTTAAATTTATAGAATTAATTACAAAGTCCTAACTTTTAAATTGTCTTGGGCTATGTTTTTTATTAAAAGAAAAGACTCAACCATGGCGAGGATAATTTGTTCCAGGCTTTTTAGCTAAATCAAAAGTGAAATAAGCTGTATGAGATGTTAAGTTGAAAACGATTAATTGATCTGCTCTGCTTACATCTTACTACTTTCCCATATGCTATTAACTAAAATAGATGATATTCCTCTCCCTTTCCCTGGAGCAACTTGAACTTATTGTATTAGTCAAAATAATAGGTTATCATTTGTTATAAAAGATAAATTCAAAAGGAGAATAATCTGAATCTCAGTAAATCTTCCTTTAGGATTACTGGGGACTCTCAGCAAATTCAGTCATATATTCCACTCTGATACTTCTAGCTGGGTTTTCCTATTCTCCGTAAACTAACTGTATTATCCTGAGAAAAAGAAGTAAATGCTAATAAAGCCTCCTCAGCGCTGGACATATAATCTAAAAAGGAAGAAATGCTGTGATCTCCATGCATATTGATGTGTAAAAATCTTTTTTGATCAAGATTTGTGTTAATGTGTGGGAATGTAAATAGTATAATCACTGTTGAGCTCCTGAGAAATATAATATTTCAACACTTTACCATAAAAAGTGGTAAAAAACAAACAAACAAACAGATAATAGATCTTTTAATACATTCTTTAGGGTCAGAAATAACAGAAAAAAGGTTATTTTATTTCTTTGCATTTTCAATTTTATGTCCATACTAGCCTAAGCTTTCCTAATACACAACATTTTATCACCTGCAGCTGTCACTAGACATCACTCACAGTTTACGTGCCATCTACTTCAACTTAAGGATATCTCCACTTGGAAGAATAGCCCTTTCAAGTCCAAATTTTCTACATCAGTTGGTGATGATGTAGCCTTCTTTAGAAACTCTATCCCAAGTTGAAATTTTGTAAGTTCTCAGGAATTCTTACTCAATTTTAACTGTTTCTAAACCTACTACTAAGAGATAAATTAACATTCATAAGGAAAAGTATGAGCAGATGACAGCCTACAGACATCAGTGCTCTATAAACCTATGTGGATCTCCAAAGCCCTGAAGTTACTGGCATCAACCCAATGATGTTCTATTAAGTATGCATAGTGTAACAACAATAATAACACATTCATTAACACAGGGTTTACTATATATCAAGATTTGGTGTACGTGAACTCTACACATTATGTCTTTCAACCTACGGAAATGGTACTCCTTTTGCATAGGCTAACAAAAGAGGAACCTGAGATTCAGAAAGGTTAAATCATTTGGTGAGTTAGCTATTAATTAGCAGAAGCAAGGCTCACATAAATATTTTTGAATTTTTCGAACAGTGTGTAACTATTATTTAAGTAAGCTAGACACTCAAAATTAATTGAAAGTATATATTCTTCACAGTTTGTTAATATACATTATAAATTAGTAGAAATCCTGTTCACAATTTGGAGCTATCCACCACAATATAAAATGGCCTAAATATTTTATGCATGTGCATATTTACAAACTTTATCAGTTCATACATTTAAAATATCCATTTTAATATTTTCAATAAAAAGAAAACCATAGTGTACTACAATGGAATTATTTTAAAGAATGATATGGTATGTCTCCACTAATAAGCAAAGATCTTTCAGACATGTTATTAAATTTTTTAAAAAATTAAGCTTCATATAAAAAGTATAATGACTTTTGAGAGTCAAGAAACAAAGAAAATGAACTATACAGTTGTCTAAGTTAATTACTGGAAAGTGTTTCCAAAAGCTATTGCAGGAGTTGAACGATAAATTGAGGCCAAGCTACTTTTAGAGTTTACAAGGCTGAGTACCAAAGAAGAAAGAGTTGTATGCAGAGAGCCCCAGAAATCTGCAAAAGGACCCAACCAAGTTAGCAGTTGCTGAGGAAACTAATCTAAGTACATATTAAAAGAAGCCAGTATATGGAAAGTAGCTGAGATGGGGGAAAATCCTTCTAAAGAGATTAAACAATACTGAGAGCTCAAATATTACTTGAATGGCATACTTTACAATGACAGGATATTTGATAGACTACACAGAATTATTTTTATCACAGTATCAAGGGAAATTAACCCCAAACACTTCATTGTCTCAATTAATAAATTTAAAAAGACCCAGAAAAATAAAACTTTAAGTATCTTAGTAGAATCCTAAATTAAAGCTCAGAAATATTTGTGTAAACACAGATATTCATCACACATTATAATTTAAAATTCCAAGCCTCCAATCACAGATTCACAGGCATTCAAAGAAATTACAAATAAAACTATGATAAGGAGAAAAACCAATCAAAATTGACCCAGAAGTGACAGGGATGACAAAATTAGAAAAATGAATTTAAAAAGTTATTATACCTGTATTCTGCACATTTAAGGAACTTGGAGATGTATCAGTAGTGGTAAATTTGATGATAAAATACCACCCATACCTAGACTCAAGACTCATGACTCACCTTCAGTCTCAAGGTATGGTATGGTTGATACCTCAGTATAATATTGTTCATATCTAGTCTTAAAGACTCCAGACGCAAATTGAACTACTACAAATGAAAACTTCAAGGTCTGAGATGAAAATTATAAATGATGGACTGATATTAAATTGGACAGTGAAGAAAAAATTAGTAAGCTGAACTTAATAATATAACAAGACAATTACTCAAAAACTAAAAGGAAAAAGACAAAAAGAATAAAGAGTGTTAGTGATCTGTGGACATCAATGGCCTGAGATTCAGGTAATGGGTGCCAAAAAAGCAGAAGAGAGATGTTAGGATGGAAAAATATCTGAAGAAATAATGATAAAAACATTTCCAAATTGAAAACTATAAATTCACAGATCTAACAAGCTAAACAATTAAATACCTAATATTAGTGATTTAAAATTAAAGAGGGAAGATGGAGAAGGGCACACACTGATTTACTTCATTTACATGAAGTTTCAGAAAATGCACAGGGATGGGGCTGGTGAAAGATATGACAAAATGGCATGGGAACATTTTGAGGAATAATAGATAAGTTTATTATCTTGATTGTGGTTATGATTTTATAGCTGTACACAAACAACAAAATCTGTGAAATTCTACATTTTAAATATATGCAGTTTACTCATTTTTTTATTTCCTTGCTTATTTTTTATTTTTAATTCTTTGCTTTTTTTATTGTTGTTGTTGTTGTTGAGACAGTCCCACCCTATGCCCCCAAGCAGAGTGCAATGGCGTCATAGCTCACTGCAACCTCAGACTCAGTCTGTGGGCATCCCACTGCCTTTGTCTCCAGAAGTCGCTGGGATTACAGGCACTCCCTGTGGCACCTGGCTGGGTTTTTCCATTTTTTTAGGAATCGGGGTCTCACCCTCGCTCAGGCAAGTCTCAAACTCCTGAGCTTAAGTGATTCTCCCTCCTCAGTCTCCCACAGTGCTGGAACTACAGGCATGAGCCATCAGGCCCGGCTATATGTGCAGTTTATTTGTATGTAAAATTTACATTAATGAAGCTATTAAATTTTTCAGCACAGATTATCTGAAATGAAGATAAAAGTCTTACCTCTTCATGGTGTACTTGTGTGTGTGTGTGTGTTTATGCTGTTTCTACTTACAGATCTCTCACCTTTTCCCTGTTTTTTATTCTTTATCATCTATCAATCATCTGTCTACTCACATTTATACATACATATGTTATATTTTTAAATAATTACTATTAAACAGAGTCTGGAGAAATCATAAAAATAAGCCAGCCAGTAATAAAAATCACTGTAAATCTGAGTGCAGAAAGGGCCAGGCACATGGGCTCACACCTGCAATCCTAGCCCCTTGAATGGCCAAGATGGGTGGATTCCTTCAGCTAACAGGTTCAAGACCAGCCTAAGGTCTTTCTAGAGAGAAAGACCCCCTCTCTAAAAATAGCTGGGTGTTGTGGTGAGTGCCTGTAGTTCCAGCTACTCAGGAGGCTGAGGCAAGAGAATTCCTTGAGCCCAAGAGTTTGAGCTGTGAGCTATGATGCCATAGCACTCTACCGAGGGTGACAAAGTGAGGCTCTGTCTCAAAAAAAAAAAAAAAAAAAAAACAGCGCGGAAAAGAATTATTTTCTGTAAAATTTATTAAAGTAATGAGCATGTAATTTCTTAAGTGTTACTATGAGCAAGTCAGAGAATATGCAGAAGTAATTTAAACTTTTTTTATTGTCACAGTATATTATTAAGTAATTTCTGAAGTTACTGAAGTAAATGGATTATATTAAGAAATAACCAAGGTACCACATTTATCATACAAAAAATTATTTCTCAACAGTAAGGTGCTGTTCACTAATGGAATATGGTAGATGAAATAATTAGTTAAAACTATTGGTAAATAGGGAATGGATTTCAGAGATGGGTGGACATCTTGCAAAGCAAGGGACAGTCACACACAACAAAGATTTCACTTGTCTCTCTTCAAATGACCTACGTGATCATCATGAATGTTATTTTTAAAATTAGAACCTAATTCTATTTTACATATTAATGGAAAAGTTTCATTTATTATACCTGGTCTTAACATGTGCTGTGATTTTCATAAACACATATCCTATTAAATACAGAGGAAGAGTATATTTTATTTCATTTAAAATTTTCTAAAAATTATCTTTCATTTTTCAAAAACATCATTACCAATGGCAAAGTCATTTGTGGCACTTTAGTATCCAATAGAGCACAATTGTATTTTATATGCATTTGTAACTGTAACATTTTAGAATTCACACTGGGTTATGGTAAATGTCTTGTTACAAAGTGCAAAAGCTTGAGTAGCTGGAGTAAAAGTGACAAAAGGCTGAATTTTAGTACTTGGAATTTAAAGGTCCAAATACAAGTGAAAGAATTACTGTCTTTCTCTCTTACCACATGTTCTTTACAAATGAACCCCTTGAATATTAAATAAATATATTTCAAATAAACAAGGTAATAAAATATTCTATATGCATATTATCTCCAATGTTTATCAGAAATTCAACTGAAATGATGCTTTTCTCTGCTGTGATCACGACTTATAAACATGATAGGATCACATTGCATGATTTTTCCTGTTGTTGAATAAGACAAATGATAATAAAAGATTGAAAGCAACATAATATGAAACAATAGCTCGTTTTACTGCCTGTGCATTACGTCATTAGTAAGGTAATGGTAGGAGATTCAAATAAAATAATTTCTTCCTTTCTACTGGACAATGATATGCTTTCCTGAAGAATCAATGGAATGGCAAAAATGTTGAAAATCAGCTGTGTAATGAACTGCAGTGAAGTGAATTTTCATCAAAAGTAGATGAAATCCCTCTGTGTGATAATGAAGATTGACTACTTGAATCTTTAATATTCCTGAGAAAAGTTGTAAAGAAAATAACTCCAACATTTATGAAAGTGATTTAAACTGTTTTTTTTTTTTTTTTTTTCAGTTAGTAACATTTTTAATGTATGATAGCAAATACATGTATTTTTCTGATATTACAAGTTGTGCATTAGAAGAAAGACCAGTTATGGTGGCCAATAGCTTGGATATTTACCATAATTAAAATATATGCCAGGTGTTTCAAGAATTCATTGCGTTATTTATCAGTAACACAAATAACATTGTGTTATTCATTTAGACACCAAGAATCAAAAAGAAAAAAAAAAGCAAAACTAACAGCAATGTCATTAATATATTGAAACTGATTTTTCAAATAAATTTTCTTTTAGGGTACAAAATAAGATTAAAGAACAGTTGAGATGGCATAAAATCCTGTCACTCTCACCCCCTTCTTTGCCTTCCCTATTTCTCGCTTTACCCCTTCTTCCCCTTAATTCTTCCTAAACCGTCTTGCTAGAGCTAGATCAGCAAAACACCATCAATGGGGGTGGGGGAGGAGAGGGCATACAATAGTTTAGGGAAGTTACTAATTCTTAACAATAGTTCAGGGAAGTTATTAATACT
The DNA here is from genome assembly GCA_963574355.1 of Loris lydekkerianus. NCBI lineage: Eukaryota > Metazoa > Chordata > Mammalia > Primates > Lorisidae > Loris > Loris lydekkerianus. The sequence goes on from CAUYPK010002907.1 coordinate 41,872, forward strand.
TAACAATAGTTTAGGGAAGTTACTAATACTTAACAGTAGTTTAAGAGTAGGTAAAATAGATAACAAAAGATTAATAATAAATGATAAACAGTAGAAAGCATTAGACATCAGGTGTGATTTTAAGATAAGTGTGTATGACAAAAAGATGGCAGCCGAGTAACAGCTTCCCTGCAACTGGGCACGGTAAGTCTGGGGAGACAAGACTCCAGGCTTCTCTGGCCAGTGGGATCTGCCTATAATCATCCCTTTGAGGATACAGGGAGCCAGCAAGGAACTTCTGGACCCCAAAAGGAGGACAAAAACAGTGGAAAACTGGCAAGTGGTTGTGTGTGTTCAATCGACCTAATCACACTAGCAACCATAAATACAAGCAGCAGTGAGACTGCAAACCAGAAAGGCCTTACCTGTGAACTGTTTTGGTGTTCTTGGACTTGACAGTCAATTGAACTGCCTTGGGGAAAGCTTGACCAGGAGTGTGGAGAACTTTGGGCATTGTCTGGGGTCCCTGACTGAGCCACTGAGTTGGGTGCAGGAAGCCATTGGGAAAGAACTGCCCTGGCAAGCTCTTCCCTCAGGGTCCCAGAGCAAGGATGGGGTGGCACAAAGTAACCTAGTGACTGAGCAGCCTGAAGGCGGGAACTGAACTGCCTTACAGCCTTAATCCTTAGGGGCAGAGTGAGATGGTTTTGGCACACTGGAGCCTTGGGCTGTTGCCCTGGATAGAGTGCTGTGACGTCACAGCTCATAGCAACTTCAAACTCCTATGCTGGCATCACCCTGACCTCCATAAGAGCTGTGCAGTGACCCCCGACCGGTGACCCGCACCCACCAGGACTCCTCATTCCCTGACCAGGAACTGCAGGAGCCGTGCAACCCTGTGTCCTCCCTCCTGTGTCCTCCCAACCTCCACACTAGTCCATTCATTTGGCCAGGGACTCTGGTAGCTGTGTGTACTCTGGAGCCCTCCCTGTCTCTGTGCAGAGCCCTTCTCCTGGCCAGAGACTGCTGGAGCCTTGGGCTCTATGTGCCAAAGTCACTGGGTGCCAGGCACTCCCAGAACCATGTGCACCACCCCCAGCCCTGTTGCTGGATCTGGGTGTATCATACACCGGAGCTGCTTCCACAACCAGAACTCCCTAGTTACAGCAACCCCAGAAAAACTGCACAGGGTCACTCCCTACTAAGATCCAGAAACAATAGAGTGATACCGCTGGGGTCTAATTTTAAAGAGACACCTCCCCAACTCTGAGAATGGCCAGAGGCAATGGTGAAAAACAATCATAAGGTGAAATAACAGAAAAACCCTGGCAATATGAATAATCAGAGTAAATCAACTCCCCCAAGGATCAATGGGGGCAAGAGACCCCATGCACAAACAAATAGTTGAGATGTCAGAAATTGAATTCAGGATCTAGATGGCACATAAGATCAAATTAGAATTTCAAAAGTTACCTCAAGAATTCAATGGATTCAAAGACCAAATGACCAAAGATTTTGACACATTGAGACAAGAAGTCGTATCCCTCAAAGATCTGAGAAACACGGTAGAATCCCTCATTAACAGAATGGAGCAAGCAGAAGAAAGCATTTCTGACATTGAAGACAAAGTTTTCGAATGCTCCCAAACCCTCAAAGAAAAAAAGAAATGGAGAGAAAAACAGATCACACTCTCAGAGAGCTCTGGGATAATTCGAAGACAACCAATATTCATCTTATAGGGATCCCTGAAAGTGACGAAGTGGCTTCACAAGACACAAAGTCTCTTCTCCATGAGATTATAAAGGAGGACTTTCCAGACACGCTAAGAGATTCCGAAATTCAGATAGCAGACAGTTTCAGAACTCCAGCATGACTCAACCCAGATAAGACATCCCCCAGACACATCATAATCAATTTCACTAAAGTTAATATGAAGGAGAAAATTTTGAAAACTGCCAGATGAAAGAAACCATTACCTACAAGGCGAAGAATATTAGAATAACTGCAGATCTCTCTGCTGAAACCTTTCAAGCTAGAAGAGGATGGTCATCGACTTTTAATCACCTAAAACAAAATAACTTTCAACCCAGGATCCTGTACCCAGCTAAACTGAGCTTCATCTATTACGGAGAAATTAAATACTTCAAAGTCATTCATATATTGAAGAAATTTGCCACAACTAAATCAGCTGTCCAGGACATTCTTAGACCTATCCTCCATAAAGACCAGCGTAATTGTCCACCACAAAAGTAAACCCACCAAAAAATTTTTGATCAAATTCCAACTTCAACAGTCGCAAAAAGATTGAAAATGTCCATCGGACTCTAGAAAGGCTTATCAATATTCTCAATTAATGTCAATGGTTTAAATTGTCTTCTAAAGAGGTACAGGTTGGCTGACTGGATACAAAAAATCAAGCCAGATATCTGCTGCATCCAAGAATCGCATCTTACATTAAAAGACAAATATAGACTCAAGGTGAAGGGATGGTCATCTATATTCTAGGCAAATGGAAAGCAGAGAAAAGCAGGCGTTGCAATCCTGTTCACAGATGCAATAGGCTTTAAACCAACCAAAATAATTAGCGATAAGGATGAACACTTCATATTTGTTAAAGGTAATACTCAATATGATGAGATCTCAATTATTAATATTTATGCACCCAACCACAATCCACCTCAATTTATAAGAGAAACTCTAACAGACATGAGCAACTTGATTTCCTCCACTTCCAAAGTAGTTGAAGATTTTAACACCCCTTTAGCAGGGCTGGATAGATCCTCCAAAAACAAGCTAAGCAAAGAAATTTTAGATTTAAATGCAACCATTCAACATCTGGATGTAACAGACATCTACATAACATTTTATCCCAAGAAAACTACATATACATTCTTCTCATCAGCCCATGAAACATACTCCAAAATTGACCACATCCTAGGGCACAAATCTAACCTCAGCAAATTTACAAAAACAGAAATTATTCCTTCCGTCTCCTCAGACCATCATGGAATAGTGTTGAACTAAATAACAACAGGAACCTGTATACCCATACAAAAACATGGAACCTAAACAACCTTATGCTGAAGGATACATGGGTTATAGACGAGATTAAGAAGGAAATCACCAAATTTCTGGAACAAAACAACAATCAAGACACAAATTACCAGAACCTCTGGGATACTGTGAAGGCATTCGTAAGAGGGAAATTTATAGCACTGCAAGCCTTCCTCAAGAAAACAGAGAGGAAGTTAATAACTTAATGGGACATCTCAAGCAACTGGAGAAAGGAGAACACTTCAACATCAAACTCAGCAGATGAAAAGAAATTACCAAAATCAGAGCTGAATTAAATGAAATTGAAAATAAAAGAATTATACAACAGATCAATAAGTCGAAAAGTTGGTTTTTTGAAAAGATCAATAAAATAGATAAACCTTTGGCCAACCTAATCAGGAAAAAAAGAGTCCAATCTCTAATTTCATCAATCAGAAATGGTAATGATGAAATAACAACAGACCCCTCAGAAATTCAAAAAATCCTTAACAAATACTACAAGAAACTCTACTCTCACAAATATGAAAATCTGAAAGAAATCAACCAATACCTGGAAGTACGCCACCTACCAAGACTTAGGCAGAAGGAAGTGGAAATGTTCAGCAGGCCTATATCTAGTTCTGAAATAGCATCAATTATACAAAATCTCCCTAAAAAGAAAATCCCAGGACCAGATGGCTTTACGTCAGAATTCTGCCAAACATTTAAAGAACTATTACCCATATTACTAAACCTCTTCCAAAATATAGAAAAAGAAGAAATATTACCCAACACATTCTACAAAACAAACATCACCTTGATCCCCAAACCAGGGAAAGACCCAACAAGAAAATTATAGACCAATATCACTAATGAATATAGATGCTAAAATACTCAAGAAGATCCTAACAAACACAATCCAACAACACATCAAAAAAATTATACACCATGACCAAGTCAGATTTATCCCAGGGTCTCAAGGCTGGTTTAATATACGTAAATCTATAAATGGAATTCAACACATAAACAAACTTAAAAATAAGGACCATATGATTCTTTCAATTGATGCAGAAAAAGCTTTTGATAATATCCAGCATCCCTTCATGATCAGAACACTTAAGAAAATTGGT